>JAAGAY010134056.1:0-79950 GCA_011801015.1 Ardeotis arabs | reverse complement strand
AAGCTTCAGACTTGGAGACCTCCCCTTGTTTCTTTCAGTGTCTAATTGCTTAACTAGTTGTTGTGGCCAGAACATAAGGAAATCTCCCCTCTGCTACACCTTTTTCCTAAAATATGACCATCTTTGTTATGGAATCCTGAGTATGACTATCGCTAGCTGTAGGTGCTGTCTGTAAGACTTCTCTATTTGGAAAAAAGCTGATTTTGAGTGAAGATATAAGCCAGTGCCATTAGCAAAGTGCTATAATGAATAATCACAGCACTAAACTCCAAGGTCTGTATGAAGTAATACAGATGCTCTAGCTTCCAAATTGATTTTTTCATCCTGTTTTTTTGATCTGCCCTATGTTGACTGCTATAAAATCCTTTTTTCCCCTCTGCCTCTGATTCTATGGTATCAAACCCGAAAGCGCGTCTCATCTTTAAACAGGCACTTCTGAAGGGAGTACCTGAAAAGGGTTGAAAGGTTGGTAAGCAATAGTATATTGATTCTGAAATGTATCAAGTAGCTTTTTATTTATTTAATTATTTATTAAAATTCTGTAATCTATGCTCTTGTCACAGTTAAGTGACTGCAAAAATGGGCAATGTGGTCAGAGGGTGAGAGCCACGAATAGGAGAGGGCTTTTGATAGCTCTTTGATGCTTCATGTCATCTGAAGCATGGGTCAAACTGTGTTGGGGAAATTCTAGTAATTTAATGTCTCGTTCTGCTTATGAATCTTGGGTTGCTAAGATTGGTGTTAATGCTGGATTGTGATTTTGATGAAGTCACATAAGCATCTGATTCTAGTATTTTTCCGTGTTTTTCTGTGAATTGCAATAAAACTGTAACTTAGGTTTTGAAGTCTCATGCTTGAAAAGATAAGCTTTGGAAAGAACATATAACAGAACTCATAATGTTTATTGTCTTCTCATGGGACAACTACTTCTTAACTCTTGAGGGTTTTTTTGTTGGTTTGGGTTTTTTTTTTTTTTTTTTTTTTTTTTTTTTTTTTTTGAGCACCGGCCTTTATTTCCCTGTCTAATTGAGAATGATTAGTGATAAGGGTGTGATTACTTCATTGAGTGTCACTTCCAGATTGTAAATGGTAGTTCACTGTAGTTAAAGGGTCAGTGCTGGCGGGAAATTTGAGTGTTATCTGTGTATTATCAAGCTGAGGTGTAGCTCTGTCCTTCTACCAATATAAAGCAAGCCGGTCATATTACGTGGTTAGGCTTCCAGAATAAGGGCAGGACAAGGGAAGAGCAAGTATTGTGTTGGTGTTGACTTTTTTGTTTAGCTTGTTCTACTGTAGGTTTTTTAGAGGTTGCTGGGGATGAGAGACCTATCTTGTACTAGCTTAGTTTCCGCTGGTATGAAAATGTCCAAGGTAAACTAATTATTCAAGTGGTATAAACCCAGTAGAATTATTTTACGCCAGGTGTTTTCCTAGTGGTAATGTGTATCACTGTTTTCTTTGTTCTGTTTTTGTAAGAGGATGAAACCGAGGCGTTGGTGTTACTCTTCAGCTAAATATGAACGTATTTTCGTAGGACATACCTGTAATGAAACCCGTGCTGATGAAATTAGTACAGCAAAAAACAATGCTTGGAGAAGAAAAGCATATTTAGTCTGCTTAAAACTTCCTCTTAATTTGTCTTTCAAGTTTTTCGGTTACTTTTGAATGACTTAAAATGTTCGTTAAGTTTAATCAATGTTAAGCACGTTAAGTTTCTATTCCTTCAGTGCCAAATATGTTATGTGATATTTAAAAGGAAAAAAATCTTGTTAATGGGTTTATGTAATTAATACTCAAGAAAATTCTTTGACAATTAAGTATGTTAAATTATGCAAAAAATCAGCATATCTTCTAAATAATCCAATAACATTGTACTTAGTATATAATTTTAAGTTCTGAACAGAAGAGTAGTGATCCTTGCTGATTTTTTAAAAAAAACATTTAAAATGTATGGTATTTTTTTACTTGCTTTTGCTCTTTACCACTGACAACATAAATAATTAGTGAAAACCTACCTTTGTGTAGTGTGATAAATCTCAAACGAGTTACTAATTGTTTCAACAGAGGGCACTCACGTGCTTTGCAGTAACACCAAATCACCGTATTTTTCAAGGTGCTTGGAGTAAACTGGAGCTGAAGACAACAAATTTTGTGGTTTAAAAATATATAAAAATAATTTAATAATACTTGGGAAAATTGGTCATTGTCATAGTAACGTTTTCGTTCCACATTCCTCCTAATTTTGTGAATTTACGGTAGTTTTTTGGATATTTTGCAGTACGTTGAGGCAGTGGAATCATTGTGCCTTGAACTGATTCTAATGGATGCATTATTACAGCTTTCTAGCTGAGTTGCTCTTAGTCTGTTGGATTTAACATTTGTAGTAATGAATCAATTAAATATATTCTTTACAGCTAAAAAGGCAGTAGAAGAATCAGAAGAAAAGAAAACAGTTCAGCCAAAGAAAAAGATTAAAGAATTGAGAGTTTTGGATGGAAAATCCGCACAAAACTTATGTAAGTCATGTCAAAAGCATTAGGTGAACATCTACTTAGCATGTACACACAACTGTTCTTAAATGTTTTATTTCTTTTTTGTTTACATGTGCAATATTATTTTTCTAAAAATCGGCTAATGTGAACATGAGTCTTAAGTTCAGAAGTGTTTTATATATATGATTTGAATTCACTATACAACTTGGGAAACTTTAAAAAGTAACATGAAAAAATTATGTAGACTTAAATGTTAATGAACTACTTTTTTGGTTAAAAAAAGGTTTATTTTTCTACTAATTGCTTTAGACTAGAAGTATAAGGGAAGGCACAGTATTCGTAGATTTTGTGGGTTGAGGTTGAGAGGCCATTCGTAATGACTCCTTCTGGTTAGAGTGTTGGAGAAAGTGTTTGATGGACATTAGACTTTTAAAGAGAAAAATGTTATGAAATAGAATGTTAGATGCAAATATGACTACTATAAATTATGAGGAAAACAGCCTCACCTATTATTTTTAACTTGCTTCTTTTCCCTTTAATAATGGAGGGACATCAGTCATTGAGAGTAGTGGACTCTTTTATCTGAGTTAGAAATACCGTAAAATGTCACTAGTCCATCTATGCCCGTGGCAAATGAAGTGAGTAAAACCAAATCTGTGCATTGTTTATTACCACATCCATGAGCACATTTTTTTAAGCAGAAAATGCACTGTGACACAAGTGGCACAAAACTTCAAGTTTTGAAAATAGGCATGCAGGAAAATCAGCCGTAGTAGTTAGGTTGAATATACAGCACTTCCTTAAAATGATATGCTAATCCATCTGTGTTAGGATACTTTGTATTTTATTGAATTGGGCTCTCTTGAGGTGTTATAACGTCCTGAGATCGAATGGCTTTGAAAAATCCCGTCCTCGAAGACCATACAGTATGGGTTGTCTTGTGTAAGTTTAGTTACACTAAAAAGTGGTAGAGTTAGGGTATTGGTTTTTTTGTCTTCGCCCAGTTCTTGATGATCCTTTTGACATGGCATTTTTTCTAGAATGTCATATAAATGTCACTCAACCAATTGTAAATGCAGTACAGCTATTCATACATGATTATGAAAGCAAAAAATAATAGCTAAAGTCTTCTAGGGGTTGGGTAAGTCTGTTTGCAGATATGTTGCCATTCATAAAAATAGGACTATTGCTAGAGATAAGTGAAGCTGCTAGGGAGGAATTGAGACTGATTAAACAATTTTAAGTGTCAGTTTAATTTTGTAGAAGTAAAATTCATAGAGTTGAGCTGCAATAGTGTGGCTCATCTACTGGTTGTTTTGTATGGAAAACTTCTTAATTATGAATCTTAATTTGGATCATGATATGATTTTTTAGTTGCTAGAAATTATTTCCTTTCTTGTGTCAATCTTTGAACTTATTGATTCTAATTATTTATTATTGAATTTCAGCAATATTTTTGGGTTCTTTCCGTTTGCCTTACGAAGAAATAAAAAATATAATATTAGAGGTTGATGAAGAGAAGCTGAGTGAATCCTTGATTCAGGTATGTGAAAATGTTTCTGATTTTGTTAGTAGTTTGTTTTCTGCATAAAAATGCTATAAAAGTATAAGAATTTAAAATTAAAAGTAGCGTAGAGTTTTGTCAGCTACAAATGCATCAGTTTTGTTTACTTTTTATTTTTTTTCTTCTGCTTTTGAATATATTCTATTATAGCAGAAAAACTGTTTTTAAAAGATGCTCTTAACTAAAGTACTTTTGAATATCTAACTTTTTGAAGTTTCTCTTTAAAAAGGAAATGTCTGATCATTCTAGTTTTGCAGTTTTGAAGGCCAGCATTTACCAGATATAGGCTGGTGAATAATGAAGTTTCATCAGTCTTCTGGTGGAAACAACTCTGCTTGTCAGTAGTGATAGATGAATCTACTTGGATGTTTCAGGATGCTGCTACAATCCAAAAACATGTGTAAATCAAACCTGCTTTGGTTTGATCTTATTTTGATCCCAAAATCTCTCAGCTGGAGAGAAGAAAGTACGGAATACTTTACATTCCTCTCCAATTTCCTCCCAGCAGGAGGAGAGCAAGCGTGTACACTGCCCCTCATCACCTCTGGGGAGTGACAGGGCGCAGCAGAGAAACATGTACACTTAAAATGGTGAATGGATGTAGCACACCAGTGATACTGGTGTTGAACTGATTTTTTTTTAATATCATGCACAGATTGATTCTAGCTAACATACTCAGCCTCTACGTACCCTTTTGTCCTTTTCTGTCTTCTGCTTGCACCCCTGTCCCCATAAGACTTTTATATATATATAGAAGACTTCTTCTTCCTTTCTTGAACCTCAGAAATGGTTATTCCAGGGACACTGGGCTAAACTGAGTGGCCTGGTCTTTTCACAGTTAGTTATGTAATTAATAAATTTTCAAAATCTAACATTAATGTTTTTTAATTAAATTAATATTTTGCAAAACATACAGTGAAAATGGACTTAAATTTATTAAATTAAATGTACTTGTCCTATGTCCTATGCAGTTTTTCTTATGTCATCAAGGCCCTCCTGCATTTCTGGAGTTTTGTTTGCTTGAGGCTCTAAAGGAAGAGCTACTGTTTTCTCATTAGACTTGCAGGAGTACATACCATTATGTTTTCTCATAGTGCCATATTCTGAGACTTAAACCTAACCTAACGTATTTGAAAATAGAGATTCAGTATCCAAAATTCGTGTTTATATTTCATTTGGGATAATCCTGGATATTTAAAAAAAAAAATTGTTTGGATTGCTATGGCATAATGTTTTTAGAAGTTCCCATTTGATGGGACACACTTGATGTGTGTCACTACAGTGTCCTGCTTCAGGCTGTATTGGCATAAAATTGATTGGTTTTGATATGGGCCCTAAAATTAGATACAATGTGTTTCTAATATGTATTTATATTTTTAAAAAGACTTATTTTTTCCACTGAGTATGTCATCTTATAAAAAGCTTATGCCCATGATACATAGTATTTGGAAATAAGAAGTCAAGTTCATATTTATTGATGAGGGATATCAGATGATTTGATTGAGAAGCTTACAGAATTAG
The DNA here is from genome assembly GCA_011801015.1 of Ardeotis arabs. Taxonomy (NCBI): domain Eukaryota; kingdom Metazoa; phylum Chordata; class Aves; order Otidiformes; family Otididae; genus Ardeotis; species Ardeotis arabs. The sequence continues at coordinate 74,373 of JAAGAY010134056.1, read as the reverse complement.
TAAAAAAAAAAATCAATAGAGAGAAAAAACCCACCTTGAATATCTCAAATGCAGGGTAGTTTCATATTGATAGAGTTATCTGTACAACAAATGTAGAGTTATCTTGAGACCTGGATTAATAGAAGTATTATGTAACATGTTGTTCCAGTTCCTAAATGGGGCTTATAGGAAAGTCGGGGAGAAACACTTTAGCGGGACCTGTTGTGATAGGATGAGGGGGAATGGTTTTAAAATAGAAGGAAGCAGATTCAGACTGGACCTAAGGAAGAAATTTTTTACACTGAGGGTGGTGGAACACTGGCACAGGTTGCCCAGAGAGGTGGTGGATGCCGCATCCCTGGAAACATTCCAGGCCAGGTTGGACGGGGCTCTGAGCAACCTGATCTGGTTGGAGATGTCCCTGCTCCTTGCAGGGGGGTTGGACTGGATGGCCTTTAGAGGTCCTTCCTAACCTAAGCTATTCTATGATTCTGTAAGGTTATGATCTTATGTTAATTGTGAAATGCTGGAAGCTAATGTTGTAATGGTCGCTTATCAGTTGGAAACGATTGAGGAGAAGTAATAGTGAGTCTGTGCTCAACAGGACAAGCATAGCCAGCACTGTGGTGTAGCTGTCTGTGGAGGGTTTGCCTTGGCCAGCAGCTGAGCCCTCACCCAGTCCCAATCACTTGCCCTCGCCTACTTCTCAGAGCGTGGAGGTGCAGATTGTCCACCCTGGCCTACTTGTGGAATGAGAAACAGAGAAGGCCTGGAAGCTGCACAAGCAGCGTTCAGTATACCGTAAAAAAGGCAAATGTGATTGCAAGGTGTATCAGGTCAAGTATTTCCAGTAGAGAGGATAATTATTACGCTTTTGAATAATGCACTTCTAAGGCCTTATCTAAGATACTCAGTACATTTCTCAAAAATGAATTTAAAATGGAGAAGCTGAACTTAAAAACTACTTAAGATGATTGAGAAATGGAGAAACAGTCTACAGAAGGAAGCTAGAAAAGATCGACTTGATTAGATTAGCAATATAAATAGCTGAGAGGGGATGTGACTGCATGACAACTGTATGGGGAGAAGAGTGATATGCATAAGCATTGGGGAGAAAAATGAAGTTGCATGAGTAAAAAGCAGTGTTAACACCAGAATAAATGTATGTGAATTCATTGTCAATGCCACTGTCTAGAAACTCAGCTGCCTATGATCCTAGAAGGACTGAGACTTTGGACATTGGTCCATTTCTGCAGGGGATGGTGTGGCGGAGATGCTTCCAGTAGCAGGGAGATTTAGCTGATAACCCAGAAGAGATTCTTCCTGTGTTTCTAAAGATATGCTTAAAAATGTGTTGGGATAAATGGAGTGTATCATCTATTTCATGTTCAGTCTGTTCTGGTTTGTTTTTATTCTGATCTTCCAACTGAGTTATTAACTAATTTACCAGTTTAACAGTTTGCAATGCTGCTGATTGGAAAAATTTTACAAAGCAAAACTTGCTTTCATTCGTGCTGAGCAAAACTTGGACTTTATAAAAACGCACGTGTAGAAACTGCTTTGTTCTACGTATCAGAGTGGTGAAAGCTGAACAGGAGTGGCATAACTGAGCGTATAGAGAAGTGCTTTTTCGGTTACGCTTCTCAAGTCCTTGTTTCTTGCTGCTTTTCAAACTTATGTTGTAATACTTAGTAAAATTAATTGGATTAATGCAGTGATTATTTCAGCCTCTTAATGGAGGCCTTAGATTTCTGCTTCTTTTTATGTTGATGTGAACCATTTTTATTTACCCTATTTTTATTTAAACCCACATCATCCTGAGTACATTGTGAAACTTTGTTTCCTAAAGTACTGACAAGGATTTGAGTACGTGATCACTGAATGCTTTAACTTCGTTTTCAGTTATTCACTACAATTAATGAAAGTAGACATTCCAATACACACACACACGACTGCTGGTAGACCAAACTCTCCTTAGGAGCTGAGGGTAAAATAGGTTGATGTGTGAGCTCTAGACCATAAAAGGGTGTGGATGAGGAAAAAGACATGATGAACCATCGTAACAGATTTTGATTATGTGGCTAAAAAAGAAAAAAGACAGTTTTAGTAGTAGGTACTTGTATTTCTTCAGTGATGGAAAAAGAGTATTTTACAGTAAGTTTTTTAATGTTTAATGGAATATGCATTTCTGACAAATACTGTTAAATTGTTGATGACAACATTTGGTAAATAATCTACCTAATGAAAATGGGTTAAAAAAAAAATTACATTAGTTACTTAGTTCATGTCTTTGATCTTTACTGGCATAAAACAGTCAATCAAGTGAGCAAGGATCTTTTTCACATCCTTAATTTTTTTGAAGTAGAAATTTGCGGGATATGATTTGGTCAATAGGGAGGGAAGCATGCTTAGGTTTAAAAATGAAGCCCTAGCTTAATTATATGACATCAGGTGAATGCGATGCTTATCTCTGTCAAGTGTATTGAACTCAGCTCAGTGAGACACTCAGTAGCTCCCTGGTATAAGTGTAAAAATCATTCTATAACAGGGAGACTTCTTATGAGACTGCTTCTCGTCTTTATTTTTCCTTATTAAGATGGGTGAAGGTTTGATTCGTTCAGCTTGGAGGATTAAGTTAGCTATCACTTGCAAATTTGACAAATTAGACTGATGCCTTTCTAAAAGTTATACCGTAATGTCTACTTCATCAAGCCTGGCAGAGTGATCAGTAATCAAATTATCTTAACGAACAAAAATATTTCAAGAGTGATGGCAAGATTGGCATGTTCTAAAAATAAGATACGTACCTCTAATAGTACTGGTTTTCTCTAAGATTTTTATATCAGAAAAAATACGCTTCTATAGCGCTGGTTGCTTTTCTGATTTTAAAGGGCACATAACATTTTTTTCATATTAAAGTCTTTTTGTGGCATAGACCTTAACCGTCGTTATTGGTTTTCTGATAGTGTCAGCGTGCATGTCCCTTCTATGGGATTCGTATTTTATGGGAACACGTGGCAATGCACCTTTTCTGGTGGGAGGGGAGGAGAACTGATGTGGTAATTATCTAACCAGAAGAGCTTCAATTTCAAGAAGCATGTTCTGAAATGTTTTACTGTTATGACTAGTGTTGCAGAAAATATCAGAAGATTTAATTCTTGTAGCTGTAGCACATTACCTTATCTTCACTAAAATCTGTTTTGTAATTAAAATGCTATAGAACTGCATATTCTGTAGACACTTTATTGGAAGTAAACCATTAAACCTGGTGGTGGTTCTACCAGTTTCAGAGGGTGACTTCATAAAGTAGTAACTTCTTGTTGAAGAACATGGACTTTCCTCTTTAATACCTCAGGACCGCTGTGTTTGTGTAGAAGAAAAAATTATTTCTGTGGGAAGACTTTTTTTTTTTTTTTTTTAGTTGTTTGGTACAAGAGACAATACACAGTGGAGTTGAGCAAATCTTATGCTGATTTTTCAAACATTATTAATAACAAAAGTGCATTGCTGCTTTGGCCTCTGTATGCATAAGTGTCTATAAACTATCCAGCATACAGAAACAGGTCGCCTCCTTTTACTCTGTGGTTAGACAATTACCCCTCTGCCAAAATCCCCACAAGGGCCACAGTGGGAAAGCAGGAGGAGCTCTGTGTTCACCTAGATCTTGAGGTATTTCTCCCACTCTTCTATAGGTAAATGTCTCCAACTCAGTCCCTTTGATTTTTTGCTAGTGTTTGCCATGGCCAGTACGCAAAATATTACATCACTTTTATTTCTTGATTTTCCTCTCATAAGTCTTTAATACGAACAAAGGTGGGTGCTGGAGATTGGAATTGAAGTGAAGGACACTGTGTGTGTGGCGAGCTGTAGCGTAATCATACCAGTTAAGTGTTGTAATTCACTTTGGTTTGTTGATCTTAAGATCTATGAACCCTTTTGAACAGAAACGGGCTATTGACTCTTGCTAGCTTACCTGAATGTAAATGTATACTTTTTTCCATTGAAGAATTACATTATTGTTTTGTTTTCAACTAACATATATATAAAAATTTAAATATAACCTAAATTTTACTGAGTATCTTTTGAAGTATTCTTCAGCCTTAACATAAATATTTTGTACATTTAGCGTATCTGTATATTGAGATGTTAAGATCATATCATAAATCATACATTTGTCTTTGGGGACATGGATAAGATTTCAAGTAAGTTATACTTTTTGCTGAGTTCCAGTATATTTGCCACCCAGAAGATCTGTACAATATTGAAATGTTGCTCTTCTTTTTTGTCTAAAGTGTCTTTGAGGGAAGTTTGTGCACAGCTATTTTGAATGTCTAGAGACTTTTTTTTAAGGTAATAATGTCTTGCTTTACACACACCAGTTGTGTTGATCAGTATTTAATGAGCAAGATGCAATCATGAGGGCAAAAAAAGATTGTAGAGTATAATTCTTCAGGGTCTCACAGCATCTGAGAGTTTTGTCGAACTTTTTAGTACTGCGAAGGCATTCTTCAAATTAGAGACTGTAACAGAGGTGCTGATGTCTCTATTAAATAATTACTAGTTTGATTTGATGTTTATGTAGTGCTAAAGCTGCGTAAGTAAAATAAGCTTCCTATAATTTCCTCATGCATTTCCATGTTGTGGTATTTTAAGCGTGTTATTTTAAGATCTCAGCTAGTTTAACATAACAAATTTAATATAATGCCTTGTTTGTTTTAGAACCTAGTGAAGAATCTTCCTGAGCAGAAAGAACTCAATGCCTTAGCTGAATTAAAGGATGAATATAATGATCTTGCTGAGCCAGAACAATTTGGAGTTGTGGTATGTATTAGTCCAATAATTAACTGGAGATAGAGTAAAAAGAAAAATACTGTATTTAATTTAAAGTATTTTGGTTAGTGTTTTTGCAAGTTCTGCAGTAGGAAAAAGGTACCATCTATTTATTGCTGGGAGATAATCTAACAATCTCTCTAAATACATATTAGGTGTTTTTCTGGATAGAATTATGATATGCAGCTAAAAGCAACAGGGTCGTCTTTGCTAGACCAAATCTTTTGTATGACTGCCTTTCCTGTATGTGTATTAAACAGTTACAGAGAACACTTCAGGTTCAAGTAAATTCTTAAAAGACTCATTAACTCAGTTGATGACTTTGATACATTTCTTCTGCTGTATCAAACTGTAAACAGCTGAAAGAGTTAAAATGCCCATAGTATGTAATGTTGTATTTTACCCTTTGATTTTTTTTAAGTGTGTGTTCATATATATATATATATATATATATATATATATTTTTAAATGTGTATATACAAACATGTAGAAACTCGCAAAACTGCTCTAGAAGAGGTGTGGATTCATATTAGAACTGAAATTATAAGTTATATTCTGTTGCTTTTACTAATGTTCAAGACATAGATGTATTCCATAAGCAAGGATATCAGGTATTACAATGGCTAGAACCTGTCTCCGAAAGAAATGACAAAATTTGAGTAAGTTGCCCTAATACATACTGGTAGTTGATTGTATGATACCGAATAATAAGCTAGGACTTGGAAGACACTTTTTCTGCTCCTGATCTTCCAAAGACCTGATGAGTCTTTAGGCAAATTAGTTCCTGTTTTCAGTTCACTTTGTCGGTCTGGAAGATTATAATGATGATGATAGCCTCTGTAATGTGTGCAGAGTTTATCCCTAACTCCACAGGAGCTAGATTTGCTCTTGCTGGATTTGTATGGTGTTAGGTACATTAAAATGTATTAGAATAGAAATAGAGGTCTCTCAAAAGGAAAGAGTGAAACTCACTTTGTACTAAAAAGCTCTGATATGAGCATAATTTGGCTTCAGAAGTAGCTTTTGAATGGCTTTTTTGTTTGGGTTTGTTGTGGGGGGGGATACGACAGACACACAGTTTGACATAGTGAGATTTTTGATAGAGAATTTAGAAAATGAAAGATATCAATGACTGCTTTTGAAAAACTTTAGCTATTGATTTTGGTTTTTTAATTAATGGCATAAAGTTCCAAAAATGGTTCATTTAAAAAGAAAGGATGAGGAGTTTTGATAGAAATGTGATATATTGTTTAATCTTATTGCAAGATCTGCAGTAGGAAAATATTATCATCTGTTTATTGATCAGTAGCAATCTAAAAATCTCTATGAATACATATTTGGTGCTTTTCTTGAGGGAATTATGACATGCAATATATATATAAATGTAAGTATAATACTCATCTATATATTATAATATCTGATATATAAAAATTTATCCACACATATGGATAGATATTAGATGGATATATGGATATATATGGATATATTATTTGAATATATAATATATTTTTTATATATAAACCATTTTTATATATATATACTTTAAAAATTGTTTAAAAGCACTGGAGATGTACTTTGTTCCTATTTTGTCATGTAACACACACTCCCAGAGTGACTAAAACAATATGATGAAGTGACAGTATTACTTCCAGCCCCACAACAACAGGCTTTTGGTCCTTGGGAAGAAAGGAAGGAAGGTCAGAACAGTTTCCCTATCTCCTGTCTGTTTCCTGCCTGTTTTTGAAATGGCAATGAGAAAAGGATTCCAGGGAGTGACTGGTTTACCAAATGAGTGTTTCCTTATTTCCCTTCTACGTCAATATTTGAACAAAGTAGAAAATTACGTAGATTTTGTGCAAGGAGAATATCTGAAATGTGTCGAAGGAGAATACAGAATGGAAGCAAACAAGGTGGAGCCAGTAGGACAAATGAAGAATCGGATATCTATGAATTCTATTCAGTTGATTATTTAAAATAAGTGAAGAATTTCAGACAGTTGTGCCTGATGACCTTGATTTAAAAGACATTCCTCCATTTTGCTGCTGCAATTTCCTTAGTATTCCACCCTTGATCTTGTGACTTGGGCCCTTTCCGATTTCAATCCTTTCTTTTGATGTAATTTTTATAAACATAATACCTACCTTGTCTCTTCTGCTTCAACCTTTCCCCCCTATTCACTTTTACTGCATTGCTTTCTATAGCTTTTATATAAAGATATTTCTGGTGTAGTATACTGTTTATCTGCATCCTTCCATCACGCTGCTCTATGGTGGCTGGTAGCACATCACTCTGCTCCCAAGGAAGACTGTGACAGTGGCACTGCATTCAATGTTCAGCCACCTTTGTGGTCAACAGTGTTTTCCTTATATACAAGGAGAATTTCCTGAGTGTCATCTTGTATTTTGCTTTTGCATGTACTTTCAAAAATCTTCTGGTTTCAGCTTCTCTTGCCTTCCCTTTAGGTAGAAACAGATAACAGAGTCAAGAGCAGCTATTCAGAAAAGAATAGATCTGGTGGATGAACCCTGGTAGGCAGCTAAGCACTGCACAGGTGCTTACTCACTTCAGAAAGGAAGACTGAAATAGAGAAAACTCGTGGATTGAGATAAAAATAGTTAAATAAATGAAGAAGGGGAAGAAGAAAGAGAGAAAACAAAGGGAAAGAAATAAAACAAAGGCAGTCACTCAATGTCTCTCATGTGTAGACTGATGTAGAGCCAGCTCCTGAGCAAAAGACGACTAATCTATCCAAGCCTTGCTCCTCCACATTTTATTCCTGAGCGTGGCGTTATGTGGCGTGCGATATCTCTTTAGTTAGTTCGGGTCATTTGACTGGTCATGTCCCATCCTAAGCTCTTGCACGCTCCCACTGTGTGCATTGGGTTATGCGCAGTGAGAAGCGGAGAAGGCTTTGACACCGTGCAGAGTGTTCAGCAGTAGCTAAAGCACTACTGTGCTAATGGCATTGTTTTGGTCACAAGTCTAAACCACAATGCTGTACAGGCAGCTGTGAAGAACAATTCACTCCATCTCAGCCAGACCCAGTGCAACAGGATTAGTCAAAGTTTATTCTGTTACTCTCAAGGTTTGTTTGCTTTTCCTAGGCATAGAAACATACCATTTTGAAGAACTGGCGTAATTATACCTGACAACTTATGCAGAGATGATCTGCTCGCTTTTTTTTTTTTTTTGTTAAAATTATTTCCCCAGTTTCACCTCTGTGCAGCAGGTATTATGAGAGAGATTCATTAATGTCTGCAACTTCATTAATCACCTAGTCTGAAATTTTGGCAGGGCATAGGCCAGGCAAGATCAGGTTTTGCATTTTGCACTAATTTGGTTGTAGTTGACTAATGGCCTTTTCATTTTGGGGATATGCTAATGTTGCTGGAAATGAAAGACTGAAAATAAGTTTAAGGTGTAATTATTATAGATATCAGAAGGCTGATCCAAGACAGTGGAAATGTTTTTCATAAAGTAAAGAAAACCTGCAAAAAATAAGTCTGTTTAATTATTTGCCATGCATTCGGCTTCATCTTGGTTGGATGAGTATGCAGTTGATAATGAAAGAATGTAAGTGGTACTGCAGTTTAACTGTTTATATGTGAATTGGCTGCACAATGGGTATAAATGACAGTGCAAAACCTAAGTTTTCTGTCATCAAATTACTGAGATACTACAAAACTCAAGTATAAGAAGCACTTGGAGAATGTTTTTCTTCTCATATTCAGAAGGTTATTTACCTCCAATTCAGAAGACCACAGATTGGAAGGAATAGTTATTTTGATTTATCTTGATGTAGTGCTAAAACAGACGCATTTAATGAAGTTGCCAATCTACAAGTAGTGTGTATTAAGTATGTGTAGATTGTAAGTGTACTTACTACACTTTTTACCAGAGTTTGAATTCGTGTCGATTTATGTCTTACTGATAGATACCTGAAAACCTCTTGAAATGAGAGGAGTAGCCTTGGGTTTTTGGTGCTATCGGATAGTTTGTGGGCTTTTAAAATCAGATGTCTGTCAGTTAGGGCTTGTACTTACTCTTGCTTCCTCGTTCTTTTTATCTAGTGGCATGATTGGTTCTTTCTTGTAGTCTTTCATTCTGATTCTGCTGACAGTTTCCTTCCCAGAAAACTATGCAACTATAAATAAAAGACACTTGAGAAACTGTATCATCTCTTCTGGTTGTCTTGTATATCTGAGGATCGTGCATTTGTCTGATTTAGGGTTACTACTGGAGTGGAACTAAATGGTCTTTGTTTTTTCACTCAAATGCATTGAAAAAGTCATTAAAGTATCCTTATTTTCTGACAGTACTAATATAGTCATGACCACTTTTTTGTTTATCTGTTCTTTTGAGGAATGACAAACTAAAAAAGTTGAGAAATAATTTAATGGAGCATTAATTAGGAAAAAACTGCTTAATCAAACATCTCCAAATGGTGATGTTTGCCTTACGAAAGGACTAACTTTCCTGAAGCTTGTTTGCTTATTCAACTTTACCATCTGGTTTAATAAAAAATATTACATTTCCTTATGGTTAGTGATGCTGTCTTATTTTTAGAGGCCTCCTAACTCCATTGATACTACTAACATGCTGGATTTGTTTCCAATTTTGTTTTAATTGAATAGTCCCTTAAAGTGGAAGGAATGCAGCTGAAATTTCACTTTTAGCTTGACCTTTTTCGCTATATGGCAAATTAATTTCAGAGTTTTGTATTAATAGTGATCTTAACCTTGATGTTAAGAAGAATATGTTTAGGAATAGAAGACAGAAAGACTGTGCTCAGTAGTATTTAATATGTATTGAGATAAGAATGTTACCACTTTTAGAAAGATCATCCCACAATTATGCAGTGCAAATTTTGGTTAATAACTCTTTAGTGAACCAGTGAGATAAGTGACTGGAACTGACCAAAGAATTCCCTTTCTGGAGTGTGTTCTGGAAAAGCAGGAGGGGTCTTTTGCTGGTTTCTAGTGAATACAAAACTTCTTCAGCTGTTAAGAACTAGATTATCAGTGATTTCATTGTTAATGCAAGTTGTAGAGACTGGTAGATTCGGTGCCCCTGTTTGCTGTAGCTGTCCTGAACGGTCCTTGGTGAGAGGCAGATGAACCGGCAAGATTTCTACAAGTTGGTTGCACCTGCATTGGCTTAGAGTCATTCAGTCATTTTTAGTTGAATTTATTTGTCACTTGTTTTGCCTCATTGTAATTTATAGAGGTGCTAAAGAATTAATCTTTCTAGAACACTGCTAGGAAAAAAAAAGGACAACTGTTTCATATATTGTAGGTAAGACCCTGAGTAAGTTGTCTGAGTAAGTTGACAAATTTGTATTATAGGATTGTCATTTTTTTTTTTTTTTCCTCGGGAACTGAGGCAAATTTAATTGTGCTTTTTCCCTCTTTCTCCAATAACTCTTGATCCTAGTTTTAATACAAGGCTTGAGAATTGAATGAAGATAATAAAAAATAAAGAACTGAGTGAAGAACTTGATTAGGTAGAGAATTGAGACAAGGACCTTTATGAAAGCTCAGGAGGGGAAATAATGACGTGCAGTCCAGTGCTCACAGTTAGCTGGAGAAGAAATGCCTGTTTTCTTGCTTCTTTAACTGTTTGTGGTGGAAGCTAATGCCTGTTATTACATGTGTGTGTTTGAGTCTGTTATTTCGTATATGCCTTTGGCACTAGTTTTGTAGAACTATAAACAATTTGATGTTTTTCTCAGGGAATATAATCTTTGCGCCTTATGTATTTTCAGAAGATTCCTCTAAGTTCAGTATGTTTATCAGCCATTGAACACGTTTAGAAACATGTATGTGAAAAAGACACCAGGGCAAATGGGGAAGGAGGAAATAAAATAGCATTCGTGGTCATCTTTATTGATACATGAAGAGCATAATGTATATAAAAATACTTCGAATTCTAAGGAAACAATCCACTTGAAACAGCTATTATGAAATTGTCAAGATGCTTTTAAAATATTGTGCAGATCAGCAAATGAAATTAAAACTTACTGCTCATTTGGTAGTCAAACTACCTTGCAAAGCAAATAAATAGTGTTCCATGAGGCTTCACAGCATTAAAACAAGAAATAAAGTACAAATTGGCTGAAGTGTTTTAAAGGATTATTCTTCACAGTCATGCTGTTTGGTTGGCTTGTATGTCCTTTTCTTACACTCTGTTTTCAGGATCTAAAGCTTTTGACAACTTTTTTTTTGGTGCCATTTTCAGTAAAATCAGTAATTGGAGATTGTTCTACAAAAGTTGAAGCAAATGATGTGGTTAATTTTAGCTTCCATCTACTGCAGCTCAGCGAAGGTAGATCCTTTCAAGGCAGATGTTTTCAGTATGATATTGCTTAAATATAGAATAATTAGAAGAATAATGTTTCAAGACTTTGCATGATGTTGGCTTATAGAGGCTCACAGAGAAATTTCTGACAATGGAGATGTATAAAAAAAGATTATGCTGAAACGCTGCTTTTCTGATCCTTTCTTTTTCCTCATTCCAATCTGATCATTTGAATTGTTGGGGACCATCTGGAGTGCCTTCATATTTATGTTCATTTTACTATGAATTGATCATTATTCAGGCTACCCAAGTCTTCCCTGTGAAAGTTATATTGCTGCTGCTTCTGGTAGCTGTCGGGTAGATAACACCAGTAGAAAAATTGTAGTTCCTCAAGAAGCCATGGTAAAGCTTTGGGCAACAGAGAGATGAGCATGTAAAACTCTTTCTGTTTTGATAGTCGAGATCTGTGATTTGTCACATAACAAAGCTTTTCTTTCAGGGGGACAAAGTGCTTCAGGAACACCACTGATAGTGAATACATTGGGGGAGAAATCTTTCTGTATTCTGCTAATTAAAATTAGGAGTTAGATTTGGAAGGTAATAATTCTTGCATTTAAATGAAAATTTTTAATTGGATTAAAAATTTTTTTTTAATCGGATTAAAAATTTTCAGTACATACTTTTCTCTTAAATTTAAATCTCTTGTGAATTATAGTCTGCTGCTAAGTAGGAGGAAATTTCACTGATCATGTGTGCAAAATAGGAAAGACATGGGACATATTTTGGTAGCTAGTGTAATGAAATTGGTCTTGGGGATTTAAACTAATTAATCAATATTGTAGATACTTGTCAGTATATCTGTAATTTACGATGTTATAATGCTGTGATTTTTAACCTTCCGTCTTTTTATGAGATTAGAAAGGAATTAGTCCTAAACGACCTTTTAGAAATTGTCTGAAGCATAAAGGTAATAGTATCTTGGGCAGTACTTTAGCAAAATTTGTTTAAAAGGACAAAAAGACAAGAGATGGAAAAGCAGGCAGTGTGTTGCCTGTAAAATATGATGTCATGGGATGAGAACTGGAAGAGTACACCAGTACTTTTTCCTTACTTTAGTGTCTCTGGGTATATTGCTTTTCTGTATAGAACTTACTGTCGTGAATTTCAGCCAAAACCTCTTCATCCACCTACTGAATCTAGTTATTTTTTTTTGGCTACACAGACTGGGGCTTTTTGATGGCATGAACTTGAAAAGTCTTAGGATTGAATATGTATCATAGTGTATCTTTAAAATACCTTTGAGCTTGTTTGGTATCAGTACTGTTAAGATTAATGTTATTTATTCTATAACTTACTGTGAGTGTAGATAATAATGGAACAGAACCCAGTACAATGGCAGAAAATATTTCATGAACAGTAGTACTAATGTGATCTGGCTTTATATAAACATCTGACTAGTGAAGCTTTTATCTCCTGTGTCTCAAACTCACTTCAGTACTCCCATGTCCTATTCCACAAGGGTCCTTGAGAATTCATTGTGTCTCTCCCCTATTACTCTCCCAGTGGCCAAGAGCAAGTTGAGCGCTATGTGTCATGCCAGTAAGAGAGTCTGAAAATGGAAAGTATATTTCTTTAGCTTAATCAGACTGAAGTGTTTGCGTTTGTGCTGGTGTCAGCACGCGCTTGAGGGACTGTTGTACTATTTCTGAAGGAAGAAAAATGGAGAAGCTTAGTTTTAGAGAACGGATAAATATCAGAGTTCAAGGGTATCTTCACTGAAGAGATGACGAAATGTTTGCCATGTGTACCTTCAGGCTGATTTTCAGTTCTTGTTAACTGGTGGGACTGGCTTACGTTTTCTTTGCTGGGAGGAAGGGTTTTGGCAGCGTGCATTTATTGGCAGTGAGTTTGGAATTCACAAGTTAAATGGTTTGGTAACACAAGGCACTCTCTGTGCAATGTATGGCTTCACTGAATATTTTCAGGGAAAGTGTATGGTTTGAGGAAAATATCCGTGGGCAGGTACGGCTTTCTGGAAATACAAAACAGGGAATGAAAACATACAGAAACTGTAGTTGCTGGCTGCACAACATTTTTTTTTTTTTGTATAAGCTATTGTATATATATAAGCTTTCTGTTTCTTATGTTCTGATTTAATGTTTCTTATTTCGTAGATGAGTTCAGTGAAAATGTTACGGTCGCGTCTCAATGGGATCCTGTTCAGGCTTATGTTTGAAGAGCACGTAAACAATATCAAACCTGACATTATGGCCGTTACGCTGGCTTGTGAAGAGCTGAAGAAGAGTGAAAGCTTTAGTAAGCTTTTAGAGTTAGTGCTGTTCCTTGGAAACTACATGAACTCTGGCTCCAGAAACGCACAGTCTCTTGGTTTTAACATCAGTTTTCTTTGCAAGGTAAGATGAAGCTATAAAACTTGTAAGTGCAGGTTCATGAAACTCATGACACCTGAAAGTACCCTAAACAGAGAAAAGCATTCCATCAATGTAGTTTATTGATTACACCTCCATTTTTAATAATGGATAGACAAATACAGAGTAAACATTTCTAGGATGGTCCCCTGCTACAGCTTTCTTTCTCAGCACAATGGTGACTTAAGGCTGTTGTTTAAATTAAGTCTGTTCTAAGTCTTCCTGGAGTATGTAAGTAGAACAGCTTCTTCCATCTGAATTTGTTCAACTGGCATCTTGTCAATAGAATATACATAGAACACAGAGTATGTTAAATAGCTCTAGCTACTTGTTTTTTTTCCCCATCTTCTATCCAACTATGCCTCAAGCAGTGTCACTGAAATAAGTATTTGGGATTAAACATATGGACATTGTTATTCTAGGTTTAACTTCAATTGTGGTGGCAAAATATGGAATGCAACGAGAACTTCAGAATCTATAGCAGTCAGAATTTAATCTGCAATGCTTGTTTATTTATACGGTAAAATACGTGTAAAGGCATTGATCTGAACTTGACCATTTCAGTTTGTCAAGTACCTCTGAAAGGATCTTTAGAATAAAGGGATGCAACATTTGTAAATATTAAAAAAAAAAAAAAAAGTTAGCATTAATCTTGCAGAGGAATTTTTCAGTTATTTTTTGTTTGGTCTAATGAGAGAGTCCAGGTTTCGAGTCCTGTTTTTGGGCACCATGAGGAAATCTGATGTGTACCTCAAGGAAATTTAACCTTGGGGGGATAATAATATTTCAAATACACAGCAAGTCTGATCTCGCGTATTTCAGTAGAGAAAGACTCTGCTTGTTCTAATTTAATACAGAGATGTTGCTAACTTCTGCTAAAATGAAAACCATCACTTCAGAAGTACTTTCATTCTTAAATAACTTTTTTAAAGAGAGACCAAGTTGAAGCATTTTTTTCATAAATCTAGTGCTGCGTTTTCTTTTCGGTAGTAGTGGAATCTAAGAGGAAATTGAAGTTTTAAGTAGAAAACTACTTGTTGGTGAGGGAGATGGGAAATGATGACCGTGCGTGAATGGTACTCCAGCGTAACATGGATTTGAGAAGGTATTCTTGTGCTCCAGGTGATAGATTTATGAATTGCTGTCAGTGCAAATCCCGCAGATGTTGACACAGCTAATTTAGATTGACTAATAGTCAAAATTGTTCTATACTGAACTGAATAATTGCTGAAGCATAACTATCTGTGCTTACAGCTAAATTCCATTTAAAATAACTGAGACAAAAATCTATGACTATTTAATTGAGCCTTGCCCTCAGAAACAAAATCTATTTATTAACTTCATTACTTTTTTTTTGTTCTCAAGATAGATATTTCTGAGGGAAGCGTTCTTTTTTTTTTTTTTCCCTCCCTGTGAGATTAGAAAAAATATGTACATATTCTCTGTAATAAAATGCTGACTGTGCTGTTGCATTGACGTATTAGGTATATTTTGTTACAAGGTGATGTCTAAACATAAAATAATCACGAGGACAGTGATGATTGCTGGAGCAAAAAAGAAGGTTTCACCAAAATCTAGACATGAAATTGTGTCATTAATAGCGCTACGTATTGATTAAACCTTGTGAATTATCACTTACAAGTTCCAAACTCAGAACAAGGCACTTAATGGAAATGTAGATAAGTTTCTGTGGACAGTGTGACATGTACGTTGTCTGCAATTTAAATTTATTGTTTATTACTCAAGTTTGAAGCTATTTTCTGCTACTTGAAGCTGCAATTTTCATTGCTTTCTATATTTGCCATTCTAATTTGAATCAGATCATTATAATAATATGCTTTTGCAAGAGCTATTTTTTCCCTAATAGTTATATACCTGTACTTAAGCTTTAGTATCACATTTAGAGAAGTAGCCTTCTACTCCATTGATGTTTAGTTTTATAAATAAGAGGTATTTACACAGTTATATTCGCAATGGATTTTTTTAAATTACTGTTAAGAATCCAAATTTATATTTGGGTAACGATTGTCTTTATGCGTTGGTTATTTTCAACTGATAATTGCATTAAGTTCCTTTGTTTAATAGTTTTTTAATTCTGCCCTCCTGTTTTCTACCCAAAGTATTAAGATGGCTTTATTTGCTTCGTGTTATTAACTAAGAGTACAGTCTGACAGGCTTTTGTTAACTGTTTTGAGAAGTAAAAAATATTAAACTTTATCAGGTGACGATATCTACTATAAGCACTGGGTTTAATATCTGTCTACAGCCACTTATCAGCTTTATTACATTATTCAAACAGTCTCCAAATCTATGATTGTTGGCCAGTAATTGACCTTCACTGTGAAAATTAAAACTTCTATATGCGTAAGCATGGTAGGGTGATTGTATCGTCCTGTTCACCGAAATCTTAGTGCAAATTAAAATTTATAAATTTATTTCTTGTCTGAAGAAGACAGTAAGAAATAAGTGACATCTAACAGCAAGAGTAAGGTAGCTAGTGTCTTGTGGCTTACATGTTTTTGCTCTGGATGCTACTAAATTTTAAAGACTCTGTGACCATTGAAAGACTTTTTTGTGTGTGTGTGCTGGCAATTTGAGAAGGCACTGTTACTGTATTAGAGGTCTTCCTTCAATTTTCAAGTGACACTTTTTCTTCTCCCAGACAGCATATTTCTGTCTTCAAGCTTTTCTAGAGGAATTTGAGAGCCTTTATTTTGTATTTTGATAGAATTCCTGTAAAGCATAAAAATTACTAACTTATTTTAGTATTTTGTGAAATATTTTGTGCCTTTTTTTTTTTTTTTATGTACAGAGCCATGATAAGCAGTAGGATGTTGCAATTTTAAGTCACTCTTCCATACTGTCAGGTACATTGTTGGAAGTCAGTCCTAATTTTTGTTTTGCTTGCCGTGAAAACTGCTAAGTCTTCCCCCCCCCCGCCCCAGCTGGATGTTAGCTGTTATGTGAACAGAAAATATAATAAATCTAGCTACTGTAACTCGTGTTAGTTTTTAGCTGTTTTTTAATGTAGGGTGATGTTTTGCACAAAACCAAGGATTTAAGTCTCAGAAAATGTAACTGGATAACACACTCGGATAAGGGGAATCAAACCAGTGGATCTTTGATCGATGGCTTTTAAAGGCTTGATGTTTGTAAGTTTTTTTTGTTTGTGGTTTGGTTTGTTTTTTTTTTCTTTTTTAGACCACTGATTTAAACTGTCTTTAATGTCAGTGGACTTTCTATCCATGATAAGAGACCTTTAAATTTTTTTTTTTGAGCCAGCTGTTAACAAGGTAGAACATGCATGTATGTGTACACATTTCTGTGTGCAGAATACACATAGAAGTGTTTAAATGATGAGATAACCTGATGTGATGAATTCCCTTTTCAGCAAAACCTAATTTTCCTATTGTTTGGGTTTTGGTTTTTTTTGTTCATCGTTGAACAATCTTAAAATTATGTGTTTAGGAGTTGTAGTACTTCACGTTATATGATCTGAAAAAATGAAAGAAAAAGGACAGGTATTGATCTGGGATAAATGTTTATTTTTGTAACATAAATATTCTTAAAACAGAGCTGGTAATTTTGCAAACAGAAATCTGTTATTGTGTAGCAACTTTTGTTAAAGCATTGTAAGGAAAATAAAGAAAAGAAAGCATGAATTCCAACATGTCTGGTCCTAGCTAAAAAGCTAATGCTTGTATAGTAATTGCAAATCCTTAAAAACAGATTATCTTTCTGGATTTTATATTGCAGTGTATGATGTTATTGAAGAAAGAAATGATTTGTAAACAACCTTTGGCAGAAGACAGAGAACTTAATTTTGTTCAGATAAGAGAGATTGTAATTAAAATTCATGCGCTGTATCAAGGCTGCAAGCAGTGGCAGCTCCTCTGAAGTACGTGTTAGAGCAGTCGTGATTGCCTCTGTGTTAAGTGCTCTGAAAATACAAATGTGGCAGAAAAAGTAATAAAGTTCAGGGAGGCTGCTGTAGTTATTCACTAAAGGTAATTTTTTTACCAGTTGTTGCGGTTGTTTAATGTGTACAAATGATCCAACTGCTATTCTGAACCTGATTGCAGCAATTACTATCTCTTATCAGGTTCTATAAAGTTATGGCAGACAGAAATTTAATTGAAATAAGAGGTTTGATTTAGGCATATGTAGGGTACAACTTTTGGGTTTTTTTGTGTAAGTTAGTGTAAAGACTAACTCCCTCTGTTTTAATAAAAATTTTGTGCTATTCTAGCTGGATCAATGTTTATGTAATAAATAATATTACATTACTTCTTGTGCAAATAGTACAAGATAAGCTGTTTGTCTAGTTTGAGTAGTACTGACTAGTGTGCATTTATTGTCTACCAGCCCCTTTTCTGTTAAGATGGGAAAGATTTTTAGTATATGGAAAGTTCCATAATCTCATTAAAAAAATAATAGAAACCTTTTTTGTAGCTGTAGTAATCAAATGTCACTCTAGTGGTAGTTAAAACATACATAATTTTTTCCTTACATTAGCTGTAACTTTTAGCCCTCACACCTGAAAACTTATTCCAACAGTACCTGTAAATTTAAAAAAAAAAATAGTTCTGGTAGTAGGTTATAGTATGATTTGCATGTTTTAAATACTTGACCAAGTTACTAGATATAATGCATGATTTTTGTTACATTAATGTCATTTATGAGCTACAGACCTAAACGTCTTACTCTCTACATTACTTGATTTGCATGGGTGTGCAGTGAGTATTGTGCTTTGTGTACATTAGTCTTTAATCCGTTCCCAAACAATGAATCTGATGGCATTGACCACTCAAACTGATGCTTCAGTGTTCAGCTGGAAGATGCTTCTGAAGCCTACACTGATCCACTGATTTTTACTTTTTTTTTTTTACTAAATATCTTATCGCCAAATTCTGTCTCTCAGATAAACAAAGGACATACAATCAAAACCTATGTTTGAAAATTTTAATACCACAATGTTAGTGTCTTGTTTATAAATAGATATATTTAGAAAACCTGAAGTCAGTGACATGCGTTGTTGATGTTTTGCAAATGCCATATATACAGACAGTGCTCTGGGAAAGCTTTTATGTTCCAGTGTGTTAACACTACTAAAGATGTAGAAGTAAAGCAATTATTTCTGTTCCAAATGGTGAATTCCGTTACTGTTGGTGAGGTTTGTTGGTTTACCAAGTCTCAGGGAGTTGTTATGACTTCTCTAATATGGTAATGCTTTGAGACTTAGAAGGATGAAAATACAGAGGGCATAATGCAAAAATGTTTGAATGGCAGGGATTTTCAGGATTCACAAACTTCTGTTCCAGTACATGTACTTATTACATGGGAAGCAAAATTCTTTTTTTTTAACCTGTTTTGTTCAGTTTTGTTTTTTATTTAACATATCTAGGGCAATAGCAAGGAAATCCTGGCTACTTCTAAAGATGTAACCCTTTGTACCGTCCGCCTTTTCCTTTGCAAAGGGAAAATCTTTTGCACTGGCCTGTGTCCATACATACTACACTCATGAGGCTGGAACTCTTAACAAGACTCTGTGAAATGAATGTCCTTTTTTCTTTTTTTGCTTCTCTATGAATCCATAATATCACTTGGAATTTAGTACTTAGTGAACTAACCCAAATAAGACATTTCTTTAATTGAAAAGACATGGACTAAACATCAACTGCCTGAGTTCTTTTTGTAAGTAGTAGTCTTTTTATCAGAAACTAATACTTGGTCTTTTTTCTGTTTATTAACCTTTTAATGTAACAGAGGCCATAAGTGTGTGCTGTTTGTAAGTCTAGCGTCATAAACTTGCCCTTTTCCAGAGGTCTTGCTTATGAAAGGACGATTTAGCTTTATGCTGAAGGGCAATAATAGTCTTGTAAAGTTGATTTTGCACTTAACATAGTGATGTTGTGATGTGCTGCATACCAAGTTGTGGGCTTAAACTGCTGCAAAGGTGTTGTCTTGAGAGTAGGAAGCAACAGCAGAAAAGCTGGAGTCTGCGAGTGGAAGAAGATGCATCAGCAGCGTGCCCTGGCAGCTACCTTCATTGATAGGGACATAGTCAGGAGCTCACAGGTAGTATCTTTTTTTTGCCCTTAACTCAGAATTTGCTAGGTTGCATAGGGAGCATAGCATTCAATATTCTGTACAAAAAATATTTTTGATCGATAAACTTGAGGACGACCACCAAGCTGGTCAGCGGCTGAAGTGCTGAGGAAAGCTGATGGACCTGGGCTTGTCCAGTCCAGAGAAACAAAGGTTTGGGGGGACCTGTGGCAGCCTTCAAATACCCAATAGGTTATTGTAAAGGTGAAGCCAAGCTTCTTAGCAAAGTATACAGCAAAAGAATGAGACACATGGGTCATAAATTGAAACTAGGGACACTTTAACTAGATATGAGAAAAACAAAATTCACTTTCTTAAAAGGTGACTTTTAAATTCAAAATACCCAGAGTTGTCTTTTCCATAAAGTAAGATTGTTAAATTCTACCCAAAAATAAAAAGGGAAGACAAAAAATTTACCCTGAATACAAATGTACTGTGTGAATTCAGAGAACGTGAAGACAGCCACGCTGCTGTTAGCATTCCAGCTCCTGTCTTTCATTTCTATTTTTATATTTAAATCTCTGCTAAACTACGCTCGGGAAACACCTGTCTTCCTTACCTTCTCATTGTGTTAGTAGGCTTAGAACTTGATATTTAAAGTGTGTATATATATAGATTCTAAAGATCAAACAGAGCTAACAGTTATTTGTCGTGTCTCTCAGCTATTGAAAATACGAGTGGATGTGGCTGAGGCCTGTTTCTTGACTGAGCCTGAGAAGGGAATTTGACAGAGTTGTTTCAGACTGTTTACTACTGGTTTTAAACAACTCAGCAGGTGCTGATATTAACTCTTGTTAATGTGATGTTACTGTTGGTGACAAAACGTGTTTTATTTGTAATCTGAAGGCAAAATAGTTTTGTCCATTTAGGGAAAAAAAATGCTTTATCCACTTGACGATGTCAGAGGGATCAAAGACTGTAAATCCCACAGTTCTTGTTCACAGACAAATTGAAATGCAATTTCTTTTTGCCTTGCAGATGTTTAGCCACTAAATCTACTATTTTTTTTCAAGTTGGAAAAACTTCTATGTACATAACACATTAAAACCTTTTAACTGCATACCATTCTGAGCATTGTTTAGTCTTTAATCACCGAATCGGTATGAATTAAATTGCATTCTTAATTGCCTAAATACCTTGTATTTTTTAAAAGCCTGTTTTTTGACTGCACTCATTTATTCTTAACAGGGTAATCCTTAAAGCTGAAAGGCCTGTATTAAATTGAACATCGATGGCAAGCCTGTCATGAGGATTATAGAATTAGAACTTCTAGTGATTTAGAGAATGAGAAAACAAATAGGAGATTTTACACGCACATTTACGTATTCTTCTTAAATAAATCCTTGATTTCATTTGTTGTGTATGTTGTAACTTACTTCTGTGTAAGAACTGTACTAGATGAGTTAGGAAAATGTGGTTAAAAATATCTTTACAGATATACTTGTAATACTAATTCTCTATAAAAAGTGCGGTACACTAATCTCAAACTCTTGCATGCACCTACTGTCTCTGTTGCCTTTGACAATAAGGGGTAATCTGTACTTCCACTAAATATTCAGTCAGCTCAGACATTCATTCTTTGTGTCTGCATAAAAATGGAGAACCTAAATTTGGACTTGAATTCATTTTCTCATTCTCTGAAGTTCATGATGTTCCTTTGTGTATACACATGCACTCTGCTGTGGGATTTAGCCACATCTATGTTTTCTTGGAAATTTGCCACTAGCCCTGTATTTTAACAGTGACTTCAGAATTATTTTTAAAAAACAATAAACTGATTGCAGCAGTTAATGCACTTGAGTTAATGGAGAACAGAGTCTTATCACCTTCAAGAAAACTCCTTTATTTCAGACCTCTAAAAATTGCCTCTGCAGTTGAGAGGATAGTGAAAATATGCAATTACTTATTTTTAGCACTGTGCACAATTTTCATGCAGCTTTTCCTAAATAAAACTGGATATACTAAATTTCCTTTACTGGCAGTTAAGATTATCTTTGCTTTTCTGTTGTAATTTTGTATTCCAGTAAGGTGGGGTGCATTTATTTCATGTGTCTGTCTACAATTTGTCTGAAAGTCTTCAGGATAAAGCAGTATGCTTTAGATTTTGCTTCAGAAAAAATTGTGGATTCATGACAAGGAGTTTCTTTAACTTGACTGGTAAAAGAGCAAGTTCTGACTTTTAGCATGCTGTCCAACTATGCAGCAGTTTGGAGGGATTCCTTTAGAAATCTGGCAGTGGAGGACATTGGAAGAATGAAGGAAATTCTGTTCTGTTTAATCTCTGTTTACAGCTTTTTTTTCTATCACAGTGAGCATTCTGAACTCGTGTTGCTAAAATCTCAAAATTTTATGGGAAGTCTTCAGTTTTTGTTCTCAACATAATTAATTATTTTTTTTTTAAAATACAGCATAGGGATAGATTCCCTTTGTAGTCTTAAATTGTAAAGAATTACAGAAATTTCATATAAGTAATTTGTTTCATTTGCAGACAACTAGTGTAGGTAACTTTTTGCTAATGAATTAACATCTCCACTATTCACTTTACTTAAACATTTTACCAAAAAAAAGTGATATATTTTCCCGTTGTTTTCTCCTGTGTTCACTTTTTAGATTCGAGATACTAAATCATCAGATCAGAAAACAACCTTATTGCATTTTCTGGCCGAAATCTGTGAGGAGAATTACCGGGACATCTTAAAATTTCCAGATGAGTTGCAGCACGTTGAAAGTGCAAGTAAAGGTAAGCAAATAGATAAAACACCTAAAGGTAATAGTTTTTTGCCTTGACATTAAATGCTTCCAACATTTCATTTTAGATTGTAGGATTATGTAACCCGTAAACATTGATAATCCACATGGATTTTGCTTTTCTGGTATTTACTGACCTGAGAAAAAGTGAGGAGGGGAAAACGAGTAATAAACTAACTTCTCTTCTTCTCTAGTAGGTTGTGGAAGTAATACAACTTACTTCAGTTAAATACTTAGAAAATCACATATTGGAAGTTGTGTAAGCAGTGTAATGATGATATTTAGCTTACTGTTAAGGCTTTGAAGTCTTGCTTGAGAGTGAACACTTGTGTGCATGCGTGTGCGTATATGCACAGCATGGTTTCATTTTAACTCTTGACCAACACCCGAGTAGAGAAAACAAATACACTTTCTAAAGTTCTCAGACTGCATGTGAAATATAGTTTAATTATACTATGCAGTCAATGATTAATACTGATTTTATTCTTGGTCAGTCAGCAGTATAGTCTAGTGAACCTGATAGAAATTCATTTGCTGTTGGATATCTTCTTATGTGAAAACACTGTGCTGCTTGGCGCACTTGCTGCTTAGCTGTGGGAAGCAAAGGCTATGTGGTAGTGGTTGATGAAGATAACACAAACTGTTTTATTTTGATTGGGCATTGCTCACTCATCAGAAAATAAATGCTTGGAGGAGCACAAAAATACAAAAGGAAAGAGAGGGGAAAAGGAGTTGGATACACATCTCCACTAGCTCTATCCAGGGCCAGCAAATTTTTATCTCCTTTTTTTCGGTGTTATCAGTCAGTGTTTCTCTTCAGCACAGTGGTTCGCTGTAAGGTAGATACTTTTTTAAATTAGACCATCATTTTCTTTCAGTTTGTCATCTTTTACCTTAAACATCATTCTAGCGAGAGCAGAACTCGTTTCCCCAAAGACTTGGCGAATAGTTCATCTATCAACCTAACTTTACTGTTATTTCGTCTCTGACTCATTCACAGATTTATGTGATTGTCTTTGTCATACAATTTTTTTGCTATTTCTCAAACTTTACAAGTACCTTCCAATGGTGTTTTTTTCTGCATATAAACAAAATTTTATTTTGATTGTTTAAATGTCTCCATGCTTCGCTTTCCTCCTTGGTGATGAATGCTTTATTGGCATGAATGCCTGTTGACAAAATGAAGCTGATCTGATCTGTCTACATCAGGTTAGGATGGTATAGTGTTTTAAGGCAGTATAGAGACTGAAGAGATAACCTGTACATTACTATCTTGAATGTACCACACACATATATATGTATATATAGACACAGATACCTATGTATACACATCTATACATCTATCAAGGCGCATGTTTAAACTGTACAGCTGGCCACTTCCATCTGAGCACTATTATGGCTATTACACAAAGAACAGTAATTCCAATTACTGTTAATTTTTCTGTTGATTGATTATTTCTGTTCCTGGCTTCTGATACAGAGTCAGATAACTTCCCTGAAAGGACTTTTTTTTTTTTTTTTTTTTTAACTTTTTTTCCCCTAACTTTTAAAAAGTAAGTGTCACTGGTCTGACCAGTGTGTTCACAAGGACATATGATAGAGTAACATGGTGATTAATTTTATTTATGCAAATAGTAGTTTGTCGTCTTACCTAAATTCCAGAAATGTTTTCTACCACTTCATAATTATTTTCTGAAGGTGATTTTTTTTTAATTTAATCTTTTTCTTCCTGCATCTCTTGTTAAATTCTTTCTGAAGCCTTATGGTTTACTAGGCACATCTGATGATCTTCTATTAATTTTCTCCTGTGGCTAACACTTTACCTTGCAGTTTTGAGATTTTTATAGTTTGATTCAACGGTTCTGTTCTCTAAGTTGACTGGAGGAATTAAACCAAAGGATTAGTAAAGTTTAGTTAATCTATAGCATGCAAAAGAGAAAAAGCGTACTAATGGGAGCAAAGTCATAAATAATCCTGATGATTAGAATATATATGAAAAAGGCTTTAATACAGTTAAATTTGTTCCATTCTGTAAGATAAAAGCTCATTAATTTTCCTGTAAACAGCACTGTTTATTGGAAGCATAGATTACTGTTCATTTGTTATGACCAAAACTTCCCTTTCAGCCCTTCTTTGCTTTCTGTAACAAAGCAGATTTTTTGGCAGAATACACGTGATTTGTGCAACTTGCTTCAGCTGTTCCCCATGGTACTTTTTGATTTTTGGTTTAATTGTAATGTTCGTCTTCTCTGTCATGTGTGGGCTTTTTTTTCTGTGTACGTAGTTAATATGCTTTGTGTGAAAGAGAAGATTTTCACTTTCTATTTATTGTTTGATATTTTACAAATCAGTGATTTCAGGGATAGATTTAGGTTTATTTTTCCTGTAGGAGGCTTCTTGTGGAATAAATTGGCTGCAGATATTAGGGCATTGACCGCTTAGTTTTACATAAAATAGAATGAAATCTGCCACCAAATATTATTTCTGTATGAATTTTAAGTAAGGAAATATGAGCAAAAGAGGTGACAGTCTGATTACTTGAGATGTATGCTGCTTACTTTTTAGGCAGAAGGCAGCCTTGTAGTTTGAACTATACATAAAATTCCAAATACAAGACACTTAAAAAATCTTGGGTGCATTCTCTCAGTTCCATGTAAATAAAAGGAAAGTCCTGGTTTGCTTTAATTTTCATACGAGAATAAAGAACCAGCATCTGAACAACGGATGTATTTTTTTAACAAATAGCAGATAAAGCATAAAACTGGATTTTAATATGAAAAGGTCAATGGGATTAGATGAACTGCCCATGCATGTAGTAAAGTCTTCAATAATCTGATATTCGGTATAATAAAATATTTGATCTTTTTAAAGATGGAAGATCAACCTAGAGGTTTATGAAAAGCAAAAATAAATTAGGAAGCAGTTTTAATTTGGAAAGTATAAGCAAAGGTCAAACTGATTAACTATAAAGAGATTACTGGAAGAGCATTCCTTCTTACTTGAAGCAGACTGTATGAAAGGAAAACCAATGAAGGAAAAGATTGTGACAAGCTGGATTCTTTGATGGAAGTGATAGTCACTTAGCTTCCCCCAGTCTGCCCTGTTTTCCTCTTGTTCCCCTACAGTGGAAACTATGCAAAGCCTTCATTTGTATTTCTACCTTCTTAACTTTACTTGGCATTCCAGTTGATACTTTTCATGGTATTTGCTCTTACCGTCTTATGATCTGTGATTTTATTAAACCCCTGACAAATTCCCATCCTTTTCTGCAGTTCAGTCAAACAAAACTTCAAAACAAAACCAAGAGGTATCTTACTGAAGTTAGATTACAAGTTTGGTATTTCTAGACAAAATAATATTGTAAAAAGTATAACTTGGAATTCCTTAGAAAATATACATATTTTTGAACTTGGAAATCATAAGAAATATGTAACACGTAAAATTAAGAGGATGACTATTGGCCATGTATTTTATAACACCACTTTAATTTCAGATTTTAAAAGAGAAACGGTTACGAAGCACACGGTTCATGGTTTAAACATTTAAATGCCTTTACCATAACACATAACCATATCTTTATCAGCTGAACATTGTGTCCAGCTCCTCCTAAGTTGAACAGTTCTTGGCATACTTACGTTACCTGCCTGCTTTGTCTGCCAAGGCTGGGAGTCCCTAGGCTGTGCAGAGTCACACGAAGTCCTGTGAGCTTGTGTTTGCACCCACTGGTGTTTATTTCAGAAACGAGTGGATATAGAGTGCTGTTGTCTGTAGTTGGCCGTTGACCATTCTATATGTTCTCCTGACACCTTGAACAAGGTAAAGCAGTACTTCATATGTATAGATGGAGTATGGGTTTTGGGGTTAGCTGAGCAATTGTGTAGGACTCCCAGGAACACCTAAACTCCAAGTGAAGGGCTGAGCTTAACTGTGGATGCAGTCTTTATCACAAATGAGGGTTTTTTCCAGTGCTTAATGTACAGAATTCTGTGCCTGATATAAATGTATACCACTTAATAAGTCATTTCAAGTGTCGTTAAAAGAAACAGAGCATTCTGAGTAAAATCCAGTGAAAGATGCCTTGAGGGAGGTGAATTATGTCTGGGTAGTAGACTAGAAAGTACTAATAACAGGAACACAGACTTCTCACTCATGTTGACACAAAAAATTTATTTCTTTAATTTGCAAGCAAGTGGCTCTGATGGTTGAGGCATCTCTAGAAAGGACGTTAGCAATCAGAAGCACTGTGGAATGCAAATATGTATATACTTAATAATTATTAAAATACTATAAGAAAATACAAATTTTTAAATTCTGTACAGGTACTTCATTGTGATTTAATGCCATAATTTTAGAGTGAGGAAAACATTTCAAAACATTCTGTGCCATTGTTACTTTAAAGTATAGCAATTTAAAACATATTCATAAGTAGTAGTCATTTTTCTGTCAAACAAAAGTTTTATAGTTTGTTGCAGAAGAAGAAACTGTTTTTACGAAGATATCTGTAGTGTTTTCCACGTTGCACAGTTTAAATTACTGAAACAGATTTTGCCCAATCTGGCACATTAGTGGATATAAAATAGATGGTGCCTTCTGGCATGAGAAATTTAATGCTGGCATCTGTGACTTTTCTCTCCATAATGGAATCTGAAGTTGGCATTTTGCATCATAATCAAAAGTCATTCTTACACTGTATAGTGACTTTTATCATTCTTTTCATTCACATGAAGTGCAATATTAAAATGTCAGAAACTCTCTCAATGTGTTTTTCTGAATGTGGTAAACAGGCAGTTAGGTAGATCAAACGCTAGAAGACTTGTCTCTAGTATTTTCACTCCTGGTTTTGCATATAGAATCGCCATATTGATGGTAGCTTATGCATCATCTCATTAAAAGTTTTTTTGACAGATGTGTTCTCCTTCATTGACAAGTGTCAGTGAAGAAGATGGGAAAGCAAAGACTTCAGGTAATTATTGTATTATAGTTCTAAGGTCCCATTTCTGAACGAGATCCCGTTGGAGACTCAGTAGGATTCTGGGTTGGCTTGCAGTCTGCAAAATTGCTTACTAAATTTTCCCAGTCTGTCAAGATTTTGAGCATTTATTTAGTTGCTATCTTCTCATGTGTAATAAATGATATGCAAAATCATGATAATTCTGAATTCTAAAGCTACATTTTGAAGCTACAGTTTGGATTCTACATTAAACAATGTTCCTTTCTATGGCATTTTAAGGATCCACTTCTCTCCCTGAAGTGCAAATATCAAGGGCAAAATTAAAGAATAGCTCAAATGACTCTCATGGGCTGTTGTTTATTAAAGAAATTAAAGCATTTAAGACTTTCTGACTGTAGTTAAACCAATTCAGATTTGAAGACTGCTTTTAAATGACTTTTCAAATTATGTAATCCATTTACAAGTCCTTAATACCAACTGCTAGAGAGGTGAAAGCTACAAAACAACACCTTTTCCATTCTTTTTCTTCTTTTCTGTTCATGAATTTGCTCTTTCAGTGATGTAAGAAAGGTTGTTACACCTCTGGCAGCACGACTTGCACTTCAGTGAGTTGGAAAGACCAAGCTCATATTACAAATTGAGAGCCTGAAAGGAGATCTGTTGGATGAAGTTGCTCAACGCCTTCTTTATTGAGTTTTTAGTAACAGCAGATAGTTTGTGTTACAAAAGCTTTTCTCCTTCTCTTTCTTTGTCTTCCTTACTTTCCGCAAATTTTGCACGCGTGCACCACTGAATGTAGTGGGCCGTAGCTGCTCCCCAATGAGTGACAGCATGTATATACCAGTTTGATATAGAAACCAAGCAGAGCTGGACTATGGGGAAATAGGGACAGTGCAAAATATGGACTTCTGAAATAAATGCAGCACAATTTAGTATGTTCAGTTAACACTTCTGAATCTAGAATGTCAAAGTCTAGTTGCTTCTTTCTCTTGCCTCACTTGCAATTTGCCTTTTACTTTTGTCAGGAAGTTTTACTCCAGTGAGCTTGTTTAATTTTGTAATTATAAGCTCTGTTTTCAAAATTAACTTTTGAGATCTTGAAAGACATTTGTAATTAAATTAACGTCAATGCAAACTGAGTTTCTGGAGTGCTCTGTAGGAGAGACCCATATTGCCAGGAGAGTGCTACTGGACACAATGCTGTTCTCATTGATCACGTCCAATGCTGCTGGTTGTGGCTCTGGAATTGAGGCATCTGTTTTGTGAAAGATTTTTAATCGTCATATGAAAAGTCAGTTCACATTTAACTGATAAAGATTGTATTCTGCAATGTACTGTTGCTTACAGTTTCCTCATAGTGAGGTAAGGCTGACAGGTTAGTTGAAGAGGCTGGTACTGACAGAGTTCGGAGGAAGGAGGAAGCTGGCACACGCAGAATTTATGCAGGTTACAAAAATAAGCCTAACACTTCTCAGCATTCAACCAGAAGGAATCTGATGGGCTCAGAGTTTTTTCTTTTTCATAAAACTGATCTTTTGCTGCCAGTTAATTTGACCTTCAGAAGTAAACAATTTTGAGTCAGTAGTGAACTGGATAATACGGTCTGTCCAAGGAAAAGAAGGGATTTTGTGTTCCACTATTGTCACCTAGGAGTTACCAATGACCTGATACTCTGCTCTGCTTTGGAAAGGAGTTTTAACAGCTGGCTTTTGTCAGCAGTGATAGTAGTAAGGCACTGTTTGTCGTTTATAATTGATTCTTAATGTCTTAATAAGTTGTATTATGTGCATCAGAATTACTCTTTTATTCTTAAAATGTGTACATAGGCACATAATTTCTGTAACAGAGACAAGCAGATTGATTCCCTAAACCAGAGGACCATTCTGTACATACGTTGATATCAACAGAAGCTACCCACAGAAATTTCTCTTTTTGTTATTGAGGGTTTCAGGATGACGAGCACTGTTTGCATTTCCCTTAGCTCTAGAGGAGACATGACATGCTGCTTATGATGATTCTGATTTTAGGCCTAACAGGCAATGTTTGGGGTTGTTTTTTTTTCCCCACCATCTCACTTGTCAAGGCAAGCTTGTTAATGGCATTTGCACTTCAGTGTGTGTAATATTTAAATTAAATTTCCTCACTGTAGATGACTGTTATTGTTGTTCTGAGAAGCTGAAAATCTGTTTATAGTTTGTACCAGAAAATTGTTTTTATAACTTCTTAGCTTGTCTGGTGTAGTTTTTTTTTTCCAGATGTGTGTTTAAAATCTGTCATCCTTTTCTTAAATTGTACTGGATAGATCTGTTTTATTTCTGTGATGAGACATATGAAAATGTCATATACATTTGTAGACATCTTTATTGTGATGATTTTAGATCTTGATCCCAGTTGAGATGTTTTTGGATGAGGGTTGATAACTCTCCTTGCTTTTTCTCTATAGATTGAGAACAATATTGCAATCTAGAGCTTCTGCACGTACATGCCTCATTAAACATAATGTCAGACTGAAAGATAATTAGTGTGTTAGACTGAATCTCTCATTAAACTCTTAATGTGAAAAGCTACTTGGGGCTGGACTTGTTACAAGTGTCTTACCTTAACATTGTGGTTCACCTCTGCTTGCAAATGGACGGAACAATAGTATCAATGCACAATTGCTTTGTCTTTGGTTAACTAAGGATAATGAATTTATTGTAGAAGTCTGAAATCATAAAGCATAGCTATATCATTGCATCCCTTCACCATTCTTTATCAATTTTGTGGTAGGACAACTAAAATGCAGAGACCCTGATACTGAATGAAATCTTAACATGCAAATTAGAAGTACAAATGCACATCTATGTGTGAAATGTATCTGTTAAAAATTCTATTTTGAAGCTTTTTCAAATTCCATGTTTTCATTTACAGTACATTGTTGTAATATATAAACAAAACATTACTATTTGGGCAGGGTTGGTGTTTTTTGTAAACTTAAAATGATTCAGGGAAAAATCTGTGCAAGATATACAGGAAAAAAGTGTTATGCATGATGTGTTGACTGTTAAGCATAAGTAGTTTGTGTTAGAAAGTTTATGCTTTTTTGGAAGAAGAGGATGGTGATGTGCCCTATACTACTCTCTAGTATTTTCCCTTCCATCCCAAGTTATTTAAACTTCCATTCTTGAGCATTTCTAACATTTCTTTTACGCTTATCAACTTAATAATTTTGTTTGCCGTATTTGGAATTCTGCTTTGAAATTTAAACATGGTTGGCCTGAGAATGTACTTTTCAATACTTCTTCTTTTCTTCTGCCTAACTTCTGTTAAGAACACATGATGTTTGTCTGGAAAGAAGAATGTTTGTGTGTTATCGTTAGTAGACTTGGTTGGATGTAATCTTAAGAGTTTATCTGATCCCACCTGTCTTGACTGTTCAGCTAGTTTCTTCTTCAGAACTTCTAATGATTAAGTCCAGTTTTCTTCCTGGGAAAAAAATTTCAATAGAGAGTTACTTTTACTGCT
Source organism: Ardeotis arabs (assembly GCA_011801015.1). Lineage (NCBI taxonomy): Eukaryota > Metazoa > Chordata > Aves > Otidiformes > Otididae > Ardeotis > Ardeotis arabs. The sequence goes on along the minus strand of JAAGAY010134056.1, from coordinate 43,527 downwards.
GGAGTTCATTCTGGGTCTGTCACACTAGCATGTAGTAAAGACCTAGTGTCTGATGAGGGAAAAATGCATCTGGTATCTAAATTTTTTTTTTTTTTTTTCCCTCTTAGTATTAAGGAGGAATTATGACCAAAGCCATATCTGTACCTTGCTTTTCAGGATCATTCTTCTAATGCTGGATTTACCTTTTTAGCATAATGATTTATGTGTATATCCAAATGCAGCAACACGATTGATCATGGCTGTTGTCCCGTAGATGGTATAGCTGTGTATAAGAAAGATTTCTAGTTTGGATAGTGACGCGTTAATTACTTGAGAAACAACGTGTTAAGGGAGCTGCTTTCAAGTCTGGAAGCTATTCAGCCATGAAGCTTCAATTATGGGTTGTTTTGTGGGACAAAGGCGTACTGTGGTATGTATCACAGAGGTATATATATGAGTATGTGTTTGTATGCACACCTGTAAATGTATGTACATGTACATACAGGCCTGTGAGGTATACATATCACAGCACACCTGTATCACACAAAGATACATATATGAATGTATACATATGTGTACCTGTGAGAGATATTTATTACAGTACACGTACATGTATATACACATATATAATATACAGGGGTACTCTGAGATAGGCAGAAGCACGCGCACACACACACACACTGTGGTAGGTAAGTAAGCTGTAGCAGCACTGTTCACCTACCTCCAACAGAATTTTCTTAATAAACACAGATTTACTTAGTGGTATGAATTGAGTGATCAATGATTGCAATTTGTGTGGATCATGTACTTGCTCACTCATTTCCCCTCAAACTGTTTTTCAGACTTTTGTGAAAGATTACTTCCAATGCCCTCAGGCAATAAGAAATAATCATTGGTATGCTCAGAATGTAGTTATGGCATAAATACTGTCTAGACTTACAAATCCACTATTTAATTTGCTTCATATAGACTTGCCTTTGCTTACTGAAGTCATTTATATAATTGGCTCTCACTTTAGAGTTTGTATTAAATGTGGACAGAGCCATCCCTGTTTTGCCTCACGCTCCGAGACCCTTTGAATTCCTTATGCAAGAGACACTGCACCTAATAAAAATGTATCATCTCACCCCTTCTTATAGGGTAAGACTCTGTCTGACACAATCTCATTTTGGAAAGGATTAGTCTGTCCTTCGGTACTATTACTGTATTACTGTAAACATAAAATGCTTAGCTTGACTGTGGGGACCAGCTAGCATTTGACATTAACATGAGATTAACTGCTTGTAGCATTTTTCTAGGTCTAAAGTGGTCTACCAGACATCGACTGAGCCTTCCTTTGTGTGCAGTGCAACTGCTTTCTCCAAAATATGTGGATGGGATCTTTTTTTTTTACAGAGGAGGAATCAATATAGGGAAAATAGTAAAGTGAAGGAAAAAAATTAGCACCGTTCATGTCAAAATCGTATTGTGCCCTCTCTTCAATGACTATGGATTTCTGTTATAAATAAATAATAAGATACAAAATCATCTTTTAATCAGTTGTAGATTTAATGATGCATGAATAACTGAGCTTTGTTCAGTATTTGTGCCGAGAGAATATTGATAAATCTAGGTGCTTACATCAGTCTTCCACTGAGGTGAAGAAGAATCTGGCAATATATTAATGTGCATAACTTCATATTCACCTTGTTTATATTAATCCTCTAAGTTCATAATGATTTTGTGTGCTAAGGCCTTAGTTAGTTGACACATTCATATTTAATTTCTGGTATTGGATTTTTCCTCTGTCTCATAAATCCTTATTGTTACAGTGATTTGAGGTACACGTGTTACAGGTGCTGTATTTGTTTCCATCTGAAGAGTTGCAGAAGCTCTCCACGAGCCAGCCTTTTCGTATTGCTGAATAAGGGGCCAGTCTGATCCAGTTTGGTACAGACTGGGAAACCTTGCTGCCTTTTTTCTTGTCTCTGGCTTTGAAGATGTGCCCTTAAATAGGTTTTGGGGCTTATGTGATTTATGTGGGTTTTCTCTGGTTGTTGTTGCTGGTGGGTTTTGTTGATTTTCCTGTGTTTTATTATTTGCCTCGTTGTTCCTGTCTTGAAAACAGATATTTATGTACTGGATTTAGTTGATTGCCTTCTCCTGCTGCACCATTAAATGGACTAGTATTGTAATTTCTGCTGCAGAGAGGCTTTCCCAGTAATGATTCTTGAACAGCGCTTGTGTGCCACTGAAGACGAAATGCTACCTTTCCTGTAGATATTTAGACTACTTTTTTTAGGATGCCTAGATGTCTTGTGGAATGATGGGCAGATTGAAGGTTGAACAAGACTATTTTGCGATCACCAGCTTTGAGGAGTATAATGATAGAGTCAGTCTTTTTAGTATGTGCATTTATGAAATGCTTTCAAAGAAATGGCATTTTCCTGCAAGCAGAGTTTATGCTTTCATAAATTAAAACCTTGCAAGACTTTTAAGAAATTCACATGATTTTCCCTGAAAGAGTGAAAGATATTCATGCTGGCTCCTCTTCATGTTACAGATGTAGTAAATGTCTCCTAAAACAGTTTTATGGGAGGAAATGCAGGTATTTTATTGTAGTCTATAGATATGTTTCCTGTTACGTAGTCTTTTCAAGCTTGTCTTGCAGAACAACAGCTTCATAAATTGTTTGAACACAAACTTGTACATTTGCCTGGGCTAGGCCAAAAAAAAAATTGAGTGAAAATGAATCTTCTACAATGAATGCTTTGTGATACTTCATTGTGAATATAGAAGCACAGCTTTGAATGCAGCCTTCTTCCTTGGATAGAGTTTCTTCGTACTTTCAAAGTCGGTATGCATGTAATCGAAACTGTTTTCTGAACTTAATTTTCTAAAACAGAGCTCCTGAAAATGCTTTTCTTCCATTTTAATCACAGAGGCTAAGACTTCTTATTTGTCATTGCTTGCTAAATTTCTTTGCACTTTTAACTTCCAGACAGAAATAAACTACTACTCTTGCTAAGTGGTCATGCATTTAAATATTTTTAAATTGCTGAAAACATTTAAACTTTATCTGTTATGATGCCTTTTTACTTACCAGCTGCTATTCTTTTTACCGATAAAATTACCATTTGCATCCTCCTAATTTATTTTTCAGTTCTAGCATTTTACTTCAGTGCTGTTTGTCTCCCTACCTAACTACATAAGAGCCTATAAAAATATTATAGGAATTGAAGTTCTTCAGCTCAAGCAAGAATGTGTGCTCCTTCTCTGACAGTAGTATCAAATGATTAAACTACTGCAGCCATAACCTAAAAACTTTGATGTTTATTATTCATTCTGCTTTAGTGGTTGATTTCAAGGTTAATTCTTGAATATTAAGTTAATAGCTTCAAGTATCCTGTGGTCAGTATAGACTTCTTTAGTTTTTTCTCTCAGTTCAGTTAAGCTGAAAAAGCTGTTTCACTATAATTTTAACATTAAATGATTAGTAGTTCTCCCTTACTTACAGGATTTATATTTCCTATGTACTGATTTTCAAGCCATCTTGAATGCAGTTCCTGCTATGGTTTAATTTCACATAATGTCAGCACAATTTTTTTAATTAAAAGGGAGTAGGAAAATAAACTCTTCTTTTGAAAAAACTTTATGCATCTTTTGGACTCATGGCTTACCATCAAAAATAATAAAAAATGGAAAGCCCTTCAAAAAAGAGAAATTGTGTTTATCTTGATTACACAAAGAATCCTTGAGTTAGCTCGGCTGCAGATCTACAGCGATAGCTTCATAGAGTGGCTGCCTGCAGTCAATAGAGAGTGTTGACTTGGCCAGTTACTGAAGAGTGGGCAATGTACTGGGTGTTCCCACCTCCGATTCTGCATATCATGAGTTGTCTGTGGCACTGTCTTTTTAAGAGCTACCCAAGATTATATGCACTGTCACTAAAGATGAAGTAGTTAATATAGAGTATAAATCACCTTTCAAACAGAGTATACTTGAAATATTTAGAGGAAGGACATGACATGGTGCAAATGTTCTAGAGCTCTTTGGGGAAGGTTGGTTTGTTCTTGAAAGCACATATTTGTCAAATAGGCAAGAGGAGACAACAGGAGGTAGAATTCAGTTCTAAAATGTGTCTTTAAAATGAGCAGAAGTGCTTGTCAAACTGCTGTTTATGAAGTGGACTTTATGGGTTATGTTGTAAAACTCAATATTATGGGTTCAGTTTGTTTTAAGATTACAGTTTGACCAGGGGCTTCTCTGCAGAGACTGTCACTTTTTATCCAGTTCTGGAATTTCTTTGTGTTATGGTATTGCTTCACCTTTAAGATTGTGATGTTATAGTTTTCAGTAGAGATTTCTCTTGTAATGTATCAATTAGTGGTTGTTCAATACAAATTACAGAAATAGTGATTTATACTAGAATAGCATGTGACAGAGTAAGCATTGTCAGAGTAGCCTCTCCTTTTTTTCCTTTCGTGCTGTACTGTGAGTCCTTATTTTTAATTTTCAGTAGCTTTTGTTGTTCAAACCTACTTTTGATGTTAACAGAGGGTTTCACAGATGTTGCTTTCTAGAAATCAATTTAATTTCAGTAAAAGAAATATATTTGATCTTTTCTCTGTGTCTATTGCTTAAATCATTTCTGTAACCGAGTACATGCATTAATAAGATCATTCATTTAATGTACTTACATTAATAAGGTAAAAACTCTTTGAACCTTTGTTGCTTCTTAATCTTTGAATTAGATTTAAAAGAATGAAATATTAGAATTTTTACCAATAAATTTAAATAGAAATTGAATAATTTCAGCTCATGGTGGAATTACATGATGACATTTCAACATTAAATATGATGATTGGGTATTACATTAGATATTTTCACTTAATTTTTATGAAGAGTAGAATTTTTATGAGCAGTAATTCAGAAAAATATGAGTCTACTTGATGGAATCATTCTTCTTAAGAATATTTATATTGTCATTGTTTTTTCCCTTCTGATGCCCTTTCTCGAATCTGTAATCTTTGTTACTCATTTTGACTTTTTTTTCTCAGTTTCAGCCCAGACTCTGAAGAGCAACCTTGATTCAATGAACCATCAGATCCAGCGCCTAGAAAAGGACATTGAGAATTTCCCAAAAACACAAGACGAACATGATAAGTTTGTAGAGAAGATGAGCATATCCTTTTTGTGTGTCGTCATTGATGATCTGAACATTCTGATCGTCTGGTTAAGTATTTAGAGTACTTGAAAATAAGTTTTAAGCCTCCTCTTCCATGCTTTTATTCTAGTGCAGAGAAGAGCGTAACAGAACATGCTGAATGTAAGAGAATGTATGACTGAGTATAACTTAAAGCATTTATTAGCAGACTTTCAAGGGAAGAAACCAGGTAGCTTTCTTGAAGTAAGTCGTTATAGTGGCTGGTCCTAAAGATACAATATGATTTTTTTTCCTTAAAGAATGATATTGAATGATAAAAATATTTTAGCTTCATATATGTTGTTTTTTGAAGGAGACAGTATAAGTTTTTAAAAACTTTTTTAAATTTATTTTTAACAGATCATTTAAAAAAAATATTTACTCAAGTGGTTTGTCCTTTTACTTCTGTAGGGAATAGGGACTGTAGGTTCTTTAAGCATTAGTAAGAAATTGTAGAATCATAGAATGGTTTGGGTTGGACGGGACCTTCAAAGGTCATCCAGTCCAACCACCCTGCAAGTAGCAGGGACATCTCCAAACAGATCAGGTTGCTCATCCTGACCTTGAATGTTTCCAGGGGTGGGGCATCCACCACCTCTCTGGGCAACCTGTTCCAGTGTGGGAATCTGTGGGAGAATACCAAATGATGTCTGTTTAGCCCATTTTCCTGCAAAATTTTCATATATCCAGCTTTACTTTTGTTCAAAACTATAAAGTAACAAGTGAAGTATACTGTAGAGGCACGAAGCTCACAAAACTGTGAGAAAGACTAAGCAAAAGTCCTTTTTTTTTCTTAACAGAAATCTGCAGGTTTTTATTTTGCACAAAGTACATTTCTGTTTATGTGGAAGTATTTGAAGTGTGGTACATGGCTAAGTCCAAGGCTTTTTGTGCATTGTGCAGAAGTTCAGGTAGTTCATATGACACTTAGTTTTTCTTACCACAACCAGCTGGAAGTCGTGGTTTTGTGGGTATTTCAAAGGAGAAAAAAAAAAGAAGAAAGAAGGGATTGATGTCTAGAGCCGTTTGTAACTGCTCGTCAGATTTAGTAGGTGGACCTAATAAACAGGTTCTCCTAACTGCTATGTATTTGGAAAGCAAGTTTTAGCACAATGTAACCATCTGAATGGATTCAGTGACAGAAATTCACAAGAATATGTTTAATGTCTTCTCTGTATGGATTTATTTTAAGTTTCTGACAAAACTGCAGAAAAGTAGCTTAAGGGAGACAACTCATGACTAAGTGGAAAATTGTTTCTTGTTACTTAGATCTTCTCTTCCACCTTGTCTTATTTGCAAAGGTGGAAACCTGCTACTAATCACATTTATCAGTTTTGATGTTAAAAAAAGACCTGTATTATTTTCCTGAGATACATTCGTGTAAGAAAATCTTAGAATATTGCCTTGTAATTGTCCTTTGCCTTGTCATTGTGTGCATAGGCTGAATACTGTCAAATAAGCCTCAGTTCTGTTCATAAAAGAAGCCAACATATTGAAAAGCACCTTATATATACACATTATTTTTCAGTTGTGTTGAGCTTTGCCATTAGTTGTTTTTCTACCTGTGTGTTTATTGCAGTTATAAAAATGACTTGCGTCACTCAAGTGATTTGGTGAGAAAAAAGAGCCAAGTAGATAACGTTTGCCTTTTTCTGCTCTGCAGTTTATCCTTGAATTTCTTAAATAAGAAGAATCATCTGACGCTGCAGAAGAGTTGAAAAAAAGAAAAAGCACTAACACTTTTTTGTATTAGCAAAAATATGAGGATCCTATGAAATTTATGAAACTTGGTTGTTGAAAATCTCCTGGGCAGCCTTGCGTCAGTGCACGTACGTTGATGCCACAGCCAGATTACCCGTTCCTGGTAATTAAAATAGGCACCCTGAACTGTAGATGCCTGACAGCTTTTATCGTACTAGTGAATTTGGTGACTAGACAAAACAGATAAGGCTCCAAGAAATGAACTGATTCTGCCTAAGGATTTATATTTTCATAATTAATAGATGGACTGATAAATGGTGTTTTTCTTCTTTAGAAAGTCATCTCCAGTTATGTCAAGTGATCAAATTTGTTTCTGCTTATCATTGAATATTTTTGAATTTTCTATACTCCCTTTTTTTTTTTTTTTTTTTTTTTTTAGATTATATATTAAGGGAGAGGAAATGTATGTATTCCTTTTGTTTTTCTCAGCTTGTTGAAAATTGTTGATGGCACATACTGAGATTAGAAAGTTAAAGAATATCAGGCTGAATGTCTCTAACTGCTTGAGTGATTCAGAAAATCTGAGACATGTCTGATCATAAATCATCTCTTAGTAGAGAATTATAGGATGCAGGAATTATACCATAATTAAAGGCATAGTTTCTTTTTCTCATTCCTGCTAATAAACAAAGCTATTCACTGGTAATTGGGGATGAGACATTCTTCAGAGATTATGGAAGGAATATTGCTAGCAGTCATACTAGGATAGCAGATCAATTACAATAAAAGAGCCATTCCTAATACTGATACATCATAATAAAATGAATTAATATTAATAATATAGAAGCAAATGGTGTGAAAGAAATTACTTAATTTTAGTTAAACTTTTTCTAGTGAATAAGGTAAGTTTTTGGTACTGTGAGTGACAAAAACATGAAGAGAAATTCTACTTATGTTTTCATCTAGGATTTTTTTCGTGACCTGTTTCTAAGCAGGCTAAATTGTGATTTCACTTAATCAGTTTATTTACCGCATACAATTATTCATCTTGGTGCATACTGTGTGATGTAACTCTTGAATGATTGAAACTACTAAACTAAACTAACTAACTAAATATGAAGACAGGAAGAGTAGTACGTTACGATTCCACAACCTGTTAAAAAATTGCAATGTATTGCAGAAGTAATATGTTCAGGTAAATACACCCCGTTGATTCAAAAGCTTTGAATTAAAGCTGTTGGAATTAAATTAATGTAGTTTTGACTACAGTTTGCCAGTTTATTTACAAACTGAGGAAACTGGGTTCATGTTATCTGAATAGTTTATATTTAAAGACTATAGATGACTAAATGAATTAATTGGATAACAGAAGCACATTCAGTTTTAAAGCTCCTTTAGGGCTGTGCAGATATTGACATGAACTGGTTCTGTAATTGTGTCAGTGTGACTTCCTGCTTAAGCATGTTTTATTTATCCATTTATAATCATAAGGGTCAATGAATATAATAAAAGAAATTCAGATGATGTAGCTGTAGGTTGATTGCCATCTTTCCTAATCAATTAATAATTAAGATGTGGTATGATAATCTGATTTGATTTCAAGCATAATAGAGCAGTCTTAGCAAATAATACCACTGTCAGCTTCATACCTTCTTTTAAGGGAAAAATATGGTTTTTTTTAATGACCATATACAGTCTTGACTTTAAAAACTCAGCTAGTATAAGTTCTGCTACATCTGTAATAGACAGTACCAATGATTTTTCTCTCAATTATATGTAATGGTGCCAGTTTGACTCCTTGTGGTTTCAGTTTCTAGCCATTGTGACACTTTAAAAACTGTTGAACTCTTTGGGACCTGTTTGTAAGTAGATACCTCCATGTGAGAATTTTTATACTGTGATCAGGTTACTTAAATTTATCTGCAAGAAAAAAAGTAGATTGACTCCTTTAGTTTAGGACTTTCCCCCCCCAAATCCTTACTGGTTTTTTTTAGTATACCTTTGAAATACTGATTTCAACTAAATACAGTATTTCAATAATTTTGTAGCTTCATAGGTATGAAAAGTAAAAAATGTAATATTATTTCTCTCTCTGCATTAAAAAATGGCTCTCTTACAACCATCATTGTAGTGGAATTTGCTGTTCAATTGGTAAACACAGTTCAGACTTGCTTCCACAGTCACTACTTGGTGGGCATAGCTCTGCATCTTGCCAGTGTGTGTCTGTGTTGTTGGTAGGGAACACTGTGGGCTTTGAGATAGCTGCATGGAAATACTTCTGTGGGGTTCTGAAGTGTTTTTTACAGTTGCTGTCTTGCTATCGTGCTAGGATTTTAGTTTGTCTGCCTTTATATTGGGATTTTTACAAGTATTTAATTGCCAAAGTTTTAAGGAATGCTCACAGCACTCTGAGGTCGTTGGGATCATGACGCTGACCTGCATGGTGGGCCACCAGAAATAGTTGATTTCAAAATGAGAATTACAGCTACGCTATATCAGAATGTAGAATATAGTATGGTTAAGGGAAAAAAGAAAAAGAGGTATTAAAATATTCTTTATGTGACTTTTGTACTGTATTAAATAACTCATGTGTGATTCTTGAGACAACTTTTTCTTGATCTGATCCATGACTGGAATTGTACTCTACTTGAAGATCAAATTGTAAATAATTTAACTTTAAATGTGAGAAGTTTTCTTTTATAATTAGCCCAGCTTCATGCAGCACTGGGGAGTCTGATTCAACAGTTTAGAAAAGTAATTACAGACTATGACAAATCTGGCTTTCAGTCTTTGTTTTCTTTCAGTGTTTGTGCTTGTAATTTGAGATTCAAATGGAACACTCTGAAGTTTACACTTACTTGCCATAGGCATAGACACTGCGTTCTTTCTAGTGATATTAAAACATGAGTCTCTAGTTGGGGATTGAGGAAAATATTCAGATTAATGGGATTTAACTTTAAATGTTATTAAGAAAGATTAAAGACAGCAGATTGAAAAGCTATTTCGGAGGGAGTAATGGCAACTTGTACAGAGTTATCTTATTAATTAATCTTGACTTAGAACTATACATACATAAATAATAAATAGGACCTCTTCCTCCCTCCCAACGTGTGCGAACACCCCGAACGACCAAAGTTTAGTCCTCCACAGAGTAGGCAGGAGTATTGTTCTGAGGAGAAGGGAGAAGCAGGGCTAGAGTGGCAGGAGGGCACGCTGCTTGATCACTGACTGTTAGGTTCATTCTTTTTATTTTCCTGCTAGTCAGGTTTTGTTGCTTTTGGACTATTATATAGTTTGTAAACAATCTTACATTAATTTATTTATGTAAGGTATCCTAGATGTACTAGTATGTCCTTAAATGATGATTTTGTATAGCTTTTCTGGTTTTCAGCTGTGTCATTTCCACTAGTAATAGATATTAATGTGCCTAGTCTTGTTAAAATCCTTTGCCTATCAGAGCGATAAATGGTGCCACTTGGTTTTTCTAATTGATTGCATAAATGTGAGGAATTAAAAGCTTATTTTTAAAACATTGCAAAATTAAGGGAACCATGAATGAAAGAAAAAAATCATTGCAGATAAAAAAATTTTCAAAGCAGTGTCTATTCATCTTATCGTTAAGTAAAACAGCAGCGATTTGTGAACTAATTTTAGTTTTCAGAAAGTAACACCATTCATTAAAACAGAATCTTTTTCATGAAATAAAAAAGCTGACTTTCTGAAAGACATATTTTCACAATATGTGTTTATGCTCGTAGTTCTGTTGAATAACGGCTGCTGCCTCACAACTAGTTGTGAGTGCTTTAGTTCCTTACTTGATGTACTTCAGTGGTAGTGAAATGATCTGGGGAGAAGTCTGCTTTAAGTGTGTGTGGGACTTGTACGCACTGAGAGCGTTAGATAACAGTTAGCGTGCACTGAACACCAACCGACAATTCTCTGGTACGAACTGCTGTACTGCAGAATCTCCTACAGCAGCCGCTCGGGAGGAAACAAATACACTCAGAATGAGACTCTCAGCATCTGGAAAGGGCTGTGAACGCTTTTTCCTCTCTCAGTGACTGAGCAGCAGGACATCGTTTACACACTGGCATGGAGTGCTGAAAGAATGTTAATGGCATTAACAGTCCTGTCATCTGTTAACACTGGGGATTTCCTCCTAGCTTCTTACGGAAAAATAATTCACTTAAAGTGTTTCGAGATGTCATTTTTAGGAAAGCTTGGTTTTGTTTTTCAGACAATTTGAAATGCACTGGTGCCTTCATTTCTGCATGAGACTATACATTAATATCTGAATTTGCTCATGACTAAGAGCTGCTCAAAACTAACCCCCAAGGGGGAAAGTTTCTAGGAACTTTTGTGTATGGCCCTACATTGGGAATAACTGTCTTCTACCTGAGTGTATTTGAACGTGTTTTTAAATGCAGAGGTATTTTTCAGTACTTTGGGATCGGGAAAAGAGAACCATTCAATGATTTTTCAGTTTCTAGGTCATGTGTAATCCTTAAGACAGTTTTACGCGTGTGCCTTTTCTTACAATATTTATAGAAAGTTTTTCTTCTTGCTGTCTATAAAAATGACATTTTAAAATACTTTCATTTGAAAGTGCAGTTCTTAGCTAAAAGAGATATTTTGGGAAAATAATGTGTGCTTACCCAGATGAAATACTTCTCATAAATAGTGTCTAGGGAGGGAAGATCTGCCTTACTGAAGTCTGCACATCAGTAAGAATTTTTTTTTTTTTTAACTTCTCAAAGAACCTGGTTCTTATCCGCTCCTTACTTCCTTGTCTTTCTCTCTGCACCCCCTACCCAAAGTGAGAAAGAGTAGGTTGTCCAAAAAAGCAGTGAAAGAGCACTTACTGTAGTTTGGAAGTTATGCAGTATTAAGTTATGTGATGAATAACAAAGGAATGGAAAGACCTAGCTTCTAGATGTAGGATGACTTTTTTATTATTGTTATTATTATTATTTTAGTTATGGTTACGTTATACTAATGTAATCAGGGTGTTCTGTTACTTTTAGTGTTGAGGATTTGTTTAAAGTTAAACCTTCTGCTTAAAGTTAAGACAAACTCCAAGGGAGAGTCAGCAGAGGGCACATGTCTTAAGAGGTGCTAGCACCGGGGAATGAAGCCTTGGTTAAGAAGACTTATGAAGTGTATACAGTGGAAGGAAATGAAACAAGTGATTTATTCTAGTTTAAGAGAGGAAAATGTCAACTGTTCTCTCCAAGCCTTACCTCAGAAAAAAAATTAGTACTTGATTAAGTGCTTAGTCAAGCAATTTTTTCGATGTTTTCAACCATCAATTGTTAGTTTTTCCTGTTAATGTAGAGGAAACAGAACAAATAACACTGAATTTTTATTATTGTTATTGTTTGTAAATAAGGGAAGGCTAGAAACAATGCAACTTGAAAAGAATTGTTTTTTTATTCTAGTGGGGAAAAATTAACTACTTTAAGCTTCACTCAACTGCTTTGAAGTTTGATTTATATGATTCTTAAGAGGATCAACTCAGGCCGTGATATAGTCTGTTTTGTTATCACCCGTGAAACAATTATGAACTTGTTGAAACTTTAGGATTTAGCTACATATCAACAAATTACAATGAGCATGATAACTAGCATGAGTGCTGGTACTACAGCATTTAATGAGACTTCTCCTATTTGGTATTGATTATTTAAAAATACATAATTTTTGTAGTTTGCATTTAAGTGTGAGCTAAATTATTTCTTCAAAAATAAACCTGTGATTCATTTAACTTTCTATTAGCAGCATACAAGAAAAACCCTATTTTTATCTAAATTAAAATAGTAAATAGAACAAGAAAAAGATGACTTTGCACTGCCTACTGAAGGTGCAGCGCAAAAAAGTAACAATTTTATTTGCTGTTGGATCTTTGGTTTATGGAGTTTTCTGTTTAAACTGTATCTTGTATTGTTTCAGTATCTTCTTACTAAGAAGATAGTAGATGAGGATGCAGTCATCTAGAGAAAGATTGGAAGACAATATAGGAAGAGGAGAATGCAAAGTGGCCAGTGGGATTTTTTTTTTCTTGTATCTCATTAGAATTGCAATTATACAGATTAATGTGTAGGCCTACTTTTGACTGTAAGCAACTTTTTCTTCTGTATGATATTCAAATTCTGTGGATTTCTGTTATCCTAGTGCATTCCCAAATATATAATTTTTTTATGTTGCAACAAACTTTAATATATAAATTGTTTATGTTGCAAGAAACTTTTTGAAGTAGAATGTACATTTAAGTACTAGGAATACCATTCCCCCCCTCCCCCAGACTTGGTTCAATTTGATTTCATTATTAATGAGATGTTAAAATGCTCTTAAGAACTTCCACCTTTTACTACATATTCTGTAGGTTTTGTACTCAAATTTGCTTAGTTGATTGACATGACGAGCAAAGAAAAGGAAAAATCATATGATTGGTGTACATAAAATTTTGCATCCAAGATGCTCTGTTCAAAGTTCATTTATGTCTAAGCAAGCTAAATTTGTGATTTGAGTGTTGGATTTGAGATTTCAGGGAGTTGCTTGGCTGCTTGACTGACAGCTACCAAATGTGTATGCTCCAAATTTGCATTATTTTCTCTTGCCCCAAATGCAAGAAAAGAATCACTGAAATACACTTATGAAAAGGAAATCAACATTATATCATTTTGTGAGAGGTTACATTTCAAACCCTTTTATCTCCGAACACTGGCATCGTATTTAAATGGGTATGCTAAAGCAACCCAGGCACACTTGATTAAACTGATCGTGCTTGTAATTCTCAGAAGTACATCTGAAGGTCTGACGTATTTCATCAGCAGAGGGAGAAAATCCCACTTCTGAAAGCACTGTGATAGAAGATAGGAAGAATTAGTACATACATATAATCTGCTTTTCTTTTCTAAACTAGTGGATTTTTTAGAAAATTCAGGGCATCAATGAATAAACAGTGTTTTCTTTTTCCATTTCTGCATTGCTAATTGTTCAAGTTCATAGCATCTCAGCATTTTGCATCCCATTGAAGAACTGACCCTGCCAAGTTCAGAATCGGATTACAAGCAATTTGTGCTATGTTTAGTTACGTATATTCAATTGACATTATTAAGCTAGGAGGGAAAAAAAAAGACTGCTATTTGATGTTGTTGAGCTGAAATGTATTTTAGTTGTTTACTTAGTCTTTAGAGAGTGTGTCTCCCTAGCATATAAAATGTTCTGCTTGTGCAGCCTGGCCTTTTTATAGGTACCGGTTAAGAAATCAGATAATCAGGAGGTCAGAAATATGACCAGAACCTGTTGCAAGTAGAAGGCACAATGTCAGAAACATATTCTGAAGATCTCAGCCCTGAGCAGCACAGTAGCACTCACACAGAGACAATCCCTGTAGCTCTAGCTGTAATTTCTTTTTTTTTTTTTTTTTTTTTTTTTTTTTTTTCCTCTTTCCAGATCCTGTTGTTCGTGCTATAACTGTTGCTATTCAATTTCATTTCCACTGAGAAATGTCAGTATGGCCTTATGGCATTTACTAATCCTTTCACTTACCTAATTTTTTTCACCTTGAAAAAAAAATTAATCCCTCACTAAAATTGGTTTGAAACATTTGCATGACTGGTGTCACGTTATGTATGACTAAATATTTGTCATGAAGGTCAACAGACATCACTGAATTAATGCAAGGTTTAATACACTGTCTCTGCTGCGTGGCAATACTCTGGATGTACAACACGTGGCCCCATTGTGTTCCGTGACAGGCAGCAGATGAAAGTTGAGGATCTTTGTACAAAGTTGACTTTCAGAGATATAGTGCTGAAACAAAGCCAGTTATTTTACTGTCCTAATATAAGTCGTCTCCATTTCTGGTCATGACTGAAAACCAGTTGGGTTAGGTTTATTATTTAATACAGTAAATTGTGATGTTGCTAGTTGTTTCCCAAATAATCTTCTTCCTAAATTAGTGCAAAAATCAATCCCTTTGTTGTGATACTGTTACAGTCCTTACCGGAGTTCTGCAGTATTTTAAGTGAAACTTTATTTTAATTCATTTACTAATGTGCTTTGAGCATCCGTGGTTACTAAGCTGCCACCCTTGTAGAATTAGGGAGACTTTCTAATTAAAGATTAGTTTAACCTTATAGAAAAAAATCTTTGGTATCTTCCTGCTTGGTCAAGTCCAGTCTCCCTACTGAGAGACGGTGTAACATGGAGTATATTTTCCTTAAACTGTTTCAGAAGAGGGTTGAGGAATGAAGGAGGTCTGAGCATCGTTTTAGCCTTTGTATGTATTCCCTCTGCTTTATTTCTTTTGAGTAAGTGTGATGCTAAGAGGTGTGTGACACACAGTGGTGGAAGAAACTGTCAGTCCGTCTCCTACATTAAATCTCTACATTTAAACAGCCAGTGTGGAATGACAAGGGCTTCTTGTAGGCTATGTGGAGTAGCAGGTTTATCTTGAACCAAAGCAAACTTGATATCAGTTGCAAATCTAAAGCCTTTGTTTTATTATCTCTCTTTCTCAGCTTTAATGAGGCATACTGAAGCTTTCTGGAATAAATATGGGAGGTTTTGTGTGGGTTTTTTTTTTTTAAATAACATAAAGATGAAATTTTCCTTAAGGTATGCTAAAATTCTGTATTGTCCTCTGTGGTGCACTATGCATCAGAAGAATTGTTAGTCTGTTTTTTGTTACGTACCATCAAATAACAGAGATGCTGTTCAGATATTTCCTGTTGAGATATTTCATGTTAATTGTTCCATTTGATACAGTCTGCGTGTTGCTCAGTGAAAGAGAATTTGGAAAACTTTAAATTGATCAAGTCTAATCTAGCAAGATCCCAGATGTTTATTTTTGTCCTAATATGAGTTTTTAACTGTACTTTGCTGCGTTTTTGCTTAGTACCTGGCCTTACTCCCTTTTTCTATATTTCTGTATTATAATATCTTTATGTTCCTTATTGAAAAAGGAATTCTGCACGTGCCTGCATACTAGATCATGAGATATTCAGTTTCTTTATGAAGAAAATATTATGTAAACCAACAGAGAGATATTAATAAATAGTTGTATCAGTGCTTGACCAGTTATGTAAAAACAGTAGATTTACTTTGATACAAGATCAGCCTCACAGACTACAGACTGCTGTAAGAGCTTAAACCAGGGATGATGATAAGTAGCAATGTATTCAGCAGAGTAAGGTGTCAGTCAGGTTCTTCAGGGACTGGCGTGAAATCCGCTTTTCTGTCGTAGTTTCTGGAAGAGTCTGTAACAAAAGGCAAACAGTATGTTAGTTAAATTCTGATAAATTACAGATCAGTAAATAATGAAAACACAAGGGAGAGAAGTACCAGGGAAAGTCATCATATTGGGACCTAATAGAGTGAGAATAATTCTGGGAAAGCGTGTGATATTGTATTTGAGAAAAACAGTAGTTGACACATGCATTCATAAGGATGCAGTTTGGTAAGAGAAATAGTGTGCTACCTTCTCTTTTTCATACAGTGAAAAAACAAGTTAATGCAGTTGGAAATGCAGTGTAGATCATCTGCTTACAGTACCTTATAGAAGAAATTTAATTAATTTGAATTTGAAATTTAATTAATTTGCGTAGAGGTAGTATTTTAAGTGTGTTGACTGCAGATTTTTTGTTATGTTTCTGTAGATAATATGTACCAAGGAAGTTGGGTAAGCTTGCAACTTGCTTTACGTGGTTGGGGAGGTATCACAGAAAGATATGTGACTGGGCCTGGAGGGGAAAAGAGCAAAAGGAGAAGCATATAAAGCCAAAAAATATGAGAGAAATGTGTTAGTAACTCCTCTTTTTTAATAAAAAGTTATATGATTTTTCATAAAATATTTAATCTATGAATTAAATTAAAACTTTGTACTTATATGCCCTTGGTTATGTCTATGAGAAGCTTTTTGGGAGAACCTTTCTTTCCAGATGGTGAATTTATGCTGTTCATCTGATTTTCAGTCAATTGACACTCATATTTTGTTACCTTAGTGTTACTCTTTAAAGGGCTCTTATGTTTCCTTCTTGTTTGCCCCTTCATTCAGATGTACACAGAAAGAACTGAATGATCCACAAAATGTTTTTCTGGCAGATTCAACACACAATGCTGTTTAAAGAGCTTTCCACTTCCTTTATTATCATCCATTCTTTCTTTTCTTTATTTTTTTCATATTTAGTTCATCTTTCTTAAAACAAACTAAAAATACCCACAATATTCCAGGTAATAACTCTAGGATTATATAAGTACAGAGATTACTTAGATTGAACTTGAAAATCACCTAGTAATGTGCTGTGTTTTAATGAGTAATGTTCATTTCTCTGCCAACTCTCTGATATCACTAAAAGAAATGACAAATCCCTTTGGAAAATGATACTTTGAATTTTAACTGATCTGGACTAAGGTACAGTTTTCATAAAGTTAATATTTAAAAATACAAGAACTATGGGACATTATAAATGTTATACAAAGCAGATTATAAATTTTCTTTCTGACAGTATATTTCTACCTTCAGATCTTTGTTTCTTGTTAAGAAGGAAAACCCTGATTTGAGGGGACAAAAGATTATATTGATTTCTTTCATATTGGGCTATACTATAAATCCTGTGAACAGGAGTGTACAAGCAATCTGTAGGTTCCATTTTAGTGTGAATACAGGAAGAAATGGAAAATGCTAAAAATGGGGAGGCATAATGATATGCAACAGGTAGCTGTGTGGCAATTAAGAACTTCAAATAACTTAATTTCCAAATTTTTATTATTGAAAAACATACATTCTGTATATTATCTAGTGCAAACTTTTGGAGATTATCTGCTTTAAATCCAGACTTTTGACTGTAGATTTGTATGTGATTTTTTTTTTTTGTTTAATCCCTGAGATTATGTAGATTTACCACATGAGGGAGCTCAATTCTATTCCGCACCTTGAAGACCGCATCTAGAAGTGTGCTTTAAAGCTAATACTGAGTAAGATTGAGAGGGGATTTTAGAAAAGAAAGGAGAAAAGTATAAAAAGGTAACTGAAATGCATTTTTAGTGTGTATGTTGGCTAACTAGAGAGAGAAGAATTTATTGACAGTAATCTACACAGACGCATGAAAAAATATATAGGAGGAAAAGCCTGCTTGTTTAAGAGATTCTAAAGACTAAAATTCTATGAACAAAAATCTGCTTAAATACGTGGAAATCTAAAGGCTTCTTGATTGTTAATAATTGCCTGAGGGAAACTGTGCTTTCATCCTTAAATTTATATTAAACCAAGTTGTCCAGATCACTGAAAGATATTTTTGTGAAGAATTGTGCACTGCTAGCATGATAATTCCTTAGAGATCCATTTTCTAATTGCTATATGCTTATTTTAAAATCTGAACTTAAAGGGAGAGGGCACTCTATAAATCCCCAGCATTAGATATCAAAATCAAACTATTGTGAGACATTGCTTTGTCAAAAATGTTGGTGTTGGTGGAACTGCGTTTTGGCCTCTACCATTCTTCGCTTCCCAAAAATAAATTTAAAAAAATAAACTTTTTGGAGGGGAAGGAATTCATTGAGAAAGTGGAATTTTTTTTTTTTTTAAAGCGATGTGTCTGAGTATAGGAAACTTTCCTTTCAAGAACTGATTGCCCTGTGATTATGCCTCTTGCTTCTCTGTCTGACTAGAACATTTCTTTAAGAGATATCCTGAAATGTCTGTTGACTGAGATAGAAATTTGGGGGATTTCCTGACTTTTCTGTTTTAATCCCGGTCATTTGAGGCAAGGCTAGTTGTGTGCATACGGCAGTGAGTTCATAGCAAATAATTCCCTGATAAGTTGTTAATACCAAAAATATGGAACTGTATCTGGAGAGAAGAGAAGGGAAAGGACATGCACTGTTTTACTCAAATCCTGTATGATGTGTGGTTTTAAGTATGCACCTGGCTGTAGTCTTTCGCTCTCATTTTCTCGTGTGCTTGAATTTGTGAACACCTCTTTGCAGCAGTTGTTTGCACTAAACAAATCTTAATTTGAATAAATTTATTCTATGCTTTTTTTATCAGATGATGTAAAAATCATTTCTTTTCCTCCTTGATTTTGAACATCTAGGCTGTTGAAACATTACAAGAGCTGAACTTTTTCAGATTTCCAAAAACAAGATGATGAGGACTTGTGACATTGCTGCATTAAAGGAAACCTAGAAATATAAGGAATTGCTTCTCTTTTCCTTCCCCACACTTTACCAAAAAACTTTATCTAGATGAAGTAACCATCAGATCTACTGATTGAAGCTTGTTAAAACCAGGTACAACTGACAGCTCAAACATACCTCTCTTAATTAAATCCAGATGAAGCGAGGAAAAACTGCGTGATCAAAGACAAAGCCAAAGTGGTTGCAGTTTCTCTGAAAGATTTAGGGCATGCAAACCTGTAATTATTGTTTAAAGCATCTCATTGTGTGTTCCAAAGCTAATAGAATATTTCTAGGAATGGCTACTTTACTGTGGCTTTGCTGAAATAGGTATCAACAACTATTTTTTCAAAATTGTTGTTAGAAGGTAGCATGTCAATGCTTTGTGATACTTGAAATAGTCACATTTAATTAATTTGAATATAAGATGCAAAACAAATTTTGCAGAATCATTTTGTTTGTGCTAGCTGCATTTTAGTTGTTTTCTTTCTTGTTTTTATTTATCTAAACAGATTTTTATCTAATTGTTCTCCAGGGAAGGTATGCTAGAAATGCATTACTCTTGGAACATATTCTGTTTGATATATTCTTGACTATCATGTCTTCTGTGTTGCTTTCTAATTAACACATGAATAGTGATTATAGTTAATTGTTTGCCACCACAAGAAAAATGAGAGAGATCTGAGTTTAAAAAAGCTACAAATACCAGTCTTGGTATTGTTTCCAATTACTTTTAAATTATATTTTTAAAACAAAATATCACGAATGAGAATTGAGTTAAGAACTAGATGATTTCTGTTGTAAAAGGTGCTGGAAAGCACCTACATAAAGTATACAGGGAGTGACTGCTTTTCAGACTTTTTAATAGGGGATTGCAGGCAAACATGTGATCCATGCTTGTGAAGGATCTGAGCGAAAATCTGTGAATTTTGTCCAAGTATAGGAAAACAGCCTAGAAAGCGTATATTTCATTCTTCATCTGGTATAATCTAGTTTTTTCTGTATTTTTAAGAGTTCTCACAACTTCCATTTCAGAGAAATGAAGCTGAATAGTCCACCTCTTTCATTCATTAATGGCTTTTTACCATTCACTTAAAAGAATGGTTTTCACCTCTCAGGTAGTGTCAGTAAATTCAATTCCTCTCAGCATGTTTTTGCAAAAGCAATTTAAAAAATCTGGTGACTTTATCCGTGGAAATAAAGCTTTGATTTGTTGGGATGCAAGGTTTGGTTTACTTTCAGTTCTGGAGCTTTTAGAAATTGTTTTAATCTTTGTCTCCTGTTAAAAATGGGAGTATAGACTTTGGGAATTATTTCCCTGTTAAAATTATTGGAAAAAACTTAACTTCTGAGGTAATGGACTGTCTCTTTCTCTGAAGCAAAAAAAAGTTTTAGTGTTTTAAAGTTAATTTAGGTTAATACCTAGCTCTAATTTTTTAGTTTTTTAAAAATATAATATTTTAATATTATATTTTAATATTAAATTATAATAATTTAATATTATTTTTTTAAAAATATTTTCATTTATGGTAGACAAAGTCTGCCTTTCAATCTAGCCTGTGGCTTTAAACATGCTGCCTTTTACGTGTTCTGCTTGAGGAGCCAAGTGCTCTTAATGACTCTTAAAGTTTTCTTCTTCATGCTACCACAGGAAATTCCTAAATCGGCATTGTAAGTCTTTCAGCAGACTTTTCCAATATAAAACAATTGAAGAAACAGCCTGTAGAGCTTTGTTCCTTGGACTGAATATTTTATAAAATAGGCCCTTGTTTATCAGTTTTTGCCTAGAGAGTTCCTATGGGACTTCTGGAGAAATGAGCTCTGATCTTCGCGTCCTGATTAACAGAAGTATAAATAAAAAGTATTGAAATTATGTTGACATAAGCTTTCTCTTGTGCATAGTAAAGTGGTGTATGTAGAATCAATGGGAAAAGTCTTTTCATTATTGAGAAGTTTGCGTGCATGAAAATTAGGAATTGATATGATTGCTTAGAGCTAGGAGTCTGTAAACATTGACAGATTTTTCTAGTGTTTACCAAGATAAAAGTTTTATGGCCATTTAGGGAAAAGTCAGAAAGCCTCAGCTTAATTACCATGAACCTAAGCACGATTCTGGAATTTAGGGAGAAGGAGCAGGTCACCGCTAGTGTTGTTATCAGATGGTTATGATCCTTCTGTGCTTTATTTTCAGGAACACAAGCACTGAAGTAGTGTCTGTGCACAGTGAATGCAGGTGTGTTTAATAATTCTGATAGTTAATGACTTCTTCAGGTACTATCGTGTTAAAGGCCAGGGAGAGGAACAGACCTCTGCCGTGTGATAACTAAGAAGCAACTGTTCTTTTGTGGTTGTTTGTTTTCTTTTTCTTTTTCTTTTTTTTTTTTTTTCCTTCTTTCTATCAGATGCTTAATGATGAGGTAATTTGCTTTGTAATGAGTAAGAAATTCTTACACTGAGCTTTTTATGGCTATTTTATTAGTGGATCTTTAAACTCTTCAAAAGTACATGATTTGGTGTAAACAGAAAATAGAGCTCCTTCTATGAGTGTTAGTTTCTTTGAGTTCTCATTTGGGTAGATGGAAGTGTATTGTAATAAAGATTTCTGCAATTTTTAATTTTTTTTTTTCAGAAAACAAAGGCTTTCAACAGGAAGAAAAGATTAGGTATATAATTGGGATTCATAATTATCTATGCTCCAGAAGTCTTGTTTTCTGTGTAGTCAGAGATACATAATATATGTAGTGTGAATGATAAAATTGTTAGCATCTGTTTACATACTGATAGCAAGTGAAAAGAAAGCTATCACTGTAAATTACTTCCTTTAATACAGCTGAATTTCTGTCTTCAGCTAATAAGTTCTGTTTGTGTTTCTCCAGTTCAATTCAAAAAATGCTCTGTTATGAATGAGCTTGGAGATGAGAAACCAAGAGCACTGGTACATCCTTAATTCAAGATAACACTATTAGAATCAAACTTTCTATTCTAGCTATATAAAATGTATTTTTTTTTTGCCTAGTTTTGCAGTTCCTTGATCCAGAATCCTGCTCTGAAGTGGTGTGCTAGAGTTTAGAAATGACAGAATGCAGTTTGTATAGTTGAAACATTTTTAGTAAATTCTCACACTTAATAGTAGTTGTTTGGAAATCATTTCAAAAATATTTGTGTTCTTGTTAAAGTGTATTTCTTCAATATTAGTAGATAAGTGTACTCATGGAAAAAAAATGGTTTGCTCTGTGAAGAGTGTATGGCAATAGATTAGCAAGCAGTCTACTTACGGTTTTAATTTCAGGTGATCATGTCAAGGGATTACATTATTTTCATGGATGAGTTTGAAGCATGGATTTGGTTCTTTTTTGTTAAGTCAGACAATGAGTTGGCTTAAGTGCAGATAGGAAGCTAAATCAAACCCACTGCAGATAAATAAACTCAATTATTTGGGCCTTATACTTGCTTTAGTTGAATTGTTAGTGTTTTGTGAAGTAATGATGATTATGAGAATAATCCATTTTATTGAAAAACAAGTTTAAATAGTAAAGACTATTTGATTTGTTGAAATAATAAACTACTCAGCAGTGGAATTTTAAAATTGGATCTTTATAGTTCATAGTGAGAGTTCTGACAACTGATTTGTTCTTAGTGTTTCCTGTTTGTCTTCAGCACTTCTCATAATCGATTTTCATTTTAGCCTGCATGGAGTGGGAAAAGCTGTATTTGGGTTAAGTACAATGTGTATAACTTATTTGTAAATTTGGGATTTTAAAAATTGAATGAGGTTGCATTATATATGTTATATATTGGAGTTGAAATTTTGTATAAGCAGAGTAACCAAAGCCCTGTTCATTTAGATTTCCTGGGATCACAGGTTGATCGAGGTTGGAATGGGCCTCTGGAGTAATTTTGTCAAACTCGCCTGCTCAAGTAGGGCCGTCTAGAGCAGGCTTTACAGAACTGTATCTGGATTAGTTTTGAGCATCTCCAACATTCCATAACCTCTCTGGACAACCTGTTCCAGTGCTCAGTCACCCATTTAAGCTCAGCTCGGCTGTTTCTCAACACTTGATTCAGACTAAAGACATGTAGAAGGCCAAATATGATTAAAGTTGTGAATTTTCATTAAAGTACCTTTCGGTATCAATGCAGACCCCTCTGTGGAAGCAGAGTCTTCTAATTATTTTCTGATTTCTTGCCTGCTCTGCTGTACACTTAATTTCCTTTCGTTGCTAGTTTCTTACTGCTGAGAATGTCAGGTGCCATCTATGAATAAGGGGAATTTGCAAGCAGATCTGGTGATGCAGACATTGATATTAGTAAAAGGAAACATTTTACAATGAATGGTGTCACAAATGTTTTTAATACACCATAAAAGCATACAAACAAAAATCAGCTGTTACGTGATTATTTACATAATTCTTTCTGCCTAATTAGTTTTCCCCCAACTATGTCATTTTGAGCTCCAACAATTTTACTTTCAAGCTTTTTGAATAGGCAGTTTTTCACCACGTTGATTAATTTTCCCACAGTGTCTGCAATAACATGTTCTGGATTGAGCTGACTGACAGTTAACAGAAGTAAAACTAACTTCTGTTTCTTCAAAATAGAAGAATACACAGTAAAGATAATAGGCTGGTTTTATAACATTCAAATTTATATACTCTTTGTTGGATTAATAGAAAAGTTGTGATTTTAGCAAAACATCATCATGTTGTTCCAGATATTCCAGATGTTTGTGTCCATTTAAAGAACTGTAGTGTGTATGTCTATCTCCAGAATAATAAGGTGACATTATGATATGCGGCTGCATTCCCTCCTGCTTCTAGTACTGGTGACATTAATTCCATAGTTCAACTCAGGACAGGAAAGAAACATTCAAATATAGAATTTATCATGGAAATTTTAATAAGCCAGTTTTAATTAAACTGTATTTTCTGAGAGACAGAACATTCTGATGGAAATTGTCAATTTTCAGAACAGTAAACTAGAACTCAAGAGTTTGGAGTAGCTAACAGAATAATAAATCATTTCAGATAGTAAATTTAGTAAAGTATGAAGGAATACACGTTGACATCTGTATTTTCAGACTTGCAGTATTTAGAATTATGAAAACTCGGAGCTTTACCATTGCGTGATGATATAGTTCATGGACATTTTGCACTCCTCAGTGCAGATTTGTCAGTCTGCCGCTTAAAGCTAACAAACAAAACACTGCATATTTTTAAAAAATGCATTATTTTAAGAAAACTGTTGTTTACACTGGAAATAGTAAATGGATTACCAGTTTTCCTATTGTAAATTACAAGGTATGATTTACTGTAATTTTTATCTAAACCCACTGTGTCTCATAAAGCTGTAGAAGCGAACAGTTAGGCACCTAAGAAGACTGGTATGGACAAAATATAAAGGAAATCGTGTGATTTATAATTAAGCCATGTCTTTTGAGAACAGTCTCTGTCTGTAATGAGTGTTAGGATTGGTGTATATAGTAAAGTAATAAACCTTGTTACATTCAGTAACACTGAAGTTAACTGAAAAATAAGTAGTTCAGATATTTAAATAAGTAAAGTTTAGGTGTCTTTGGTTTCCAGACTCCTAGAAAAACCCAGGCTGATTATTTTTTACCTCCTCACTGCAGTGCTAATTTATATAATAAGCTAAAACCGTTGATTCCTCCCGTTCAGGTTGGGTATATTTATAAATGAGAATACCTTCCATCTCTGGTCCCAGTGGCCCTTTATTTTCTTTTGTCTGTGTGGTTTTACTCTCTGCTAGGAGTTAATCCATCTGTAGCATAGTGCCAGCTGCCTCTTTCTTAAATGACTTTTTTGTGTCAGCACAAACTTTTGAAAATCAAGCATTACAGAAAAACCTCTCCCGATGGAATGCTGCTTTCACCTGTTTCCAGCTTCCTGCAACCATAGCTGGAAGGACATGGCAGAAGAACTTCTGTTCAGTCTTTGAAATGCTTTTGGAAAACATTAAGAAGTTTCTGGCAGATGTCACCTTTTTGTTTGCAGTGAATTCTTTCTTCTTCTGGAGGTATCAAAGACATCAACTCTGTGGTCTCTTTGTTGTACTGTTTCAGACCTGTTGTCACCATCCCTTGAATTCCATTGTTACAGTAACTATGTGCCCTGGAGAGGAGTCTCCTTAAGTGCTGGAACACAGTGAATTTTTTATAATTACAGTTAAATTACCAATGTTGTTTTGACTGTAGTGAGTTCCCTGTGTGTTCAGGTACTGTATTAACTCCGTTATCCGAGTTATCCACACTGATGTGAAATTCATAGCAGATGATGTGGTGTAAATGATGACTTCCTCTCCAGCTGATCTGGGGTCTTTAACCTTGCTTTCTCTGATCTTTGTTTCTCATCTGTTGACATGGCAGAAACCAGTAGAAAGCATGGAAGTACCATGGTTGTGGTCCTAATATGGACGTAAAAATTTGGTTCTACTATTGCTGGTAATTAGTGATTCTTTAACCCTGACATAATGTGGTAGCATAGTGTCATGGTAACATTTGTATCCATTGCTTGCTCAATTAAGTGAATTAATTTAGTCATTGCGCTGAAATGCCAGCAAACTGTAGTCATCTGGTCATATTTCAAAGTGTAAAAAATCATTGACTTACAGAAAAGATATTTGCAGTCATTACAGCTGGCTTTATACAGCCGTAATGATATTTACTTGTATTCTGATACTCACACTGCACTTAATATTCTCACTACAGAAATCTTTATCCATCTGGGTACCGTAACATCTGGATTTTTTCCCTTCCTGTCGGTGACCGTTGTCAAGCAAACCACAGAACTGGATGGAAACTTAAGTTGACAGCTGTAATGCAAGCACATAAACAAAATAATTTTTAAAATAAAAAAGGAAAAAAAAAAAAGAAAGAAAGAAAAAAGATGTGGAAGTTTGCCAACCTTTTTTTTTAATAGGAAGAAGAGACAGGAAAAAGTAGAATTAGTCGGTAACTGAAATATGACAACAAAAGTTAATAAATAATAGGGATAGTGGAAGTTAATGGTCTGCAGTTACCCGTGTCTGTAATTTAAAAGATGTGAAGTTTTCTTTTGTTATTTGTTTGTGTTTTAATTTTCTTTAGAAGTCTTTAGAGACATGGTGTACAGATGATTTTACTGGATTGCCTGATAAAGCATATACTGTTAACTTTTTTATACTAGTTACTTAACAGCTCTTTATTTATGTATTAGTTGCAAGGTGATGTGTTGAAATGAATGAAATAGGATAGCACTTTTGGAAGACACCTGTAAATTTTAAGCTGAAATAACACTTCCTCCAAAGTTCAAACTTGGTGCTTAGAAAATCTCAGAGTAGTTTTGTGTAGTTACCCTCTGCAGTAGTATTAAAATGAAAAAAAAAAGGAAATTAATTAAAGGATATAAACTTTCCATTACCTAATAACCACTAAAATATGTATTTCAAAACTTCAGTAATGATTATATGTACAAAGTTGCCTAGATGATGGTTAGCTGTGGTTCCGTTATTGTTGCAGTAGTGTATTTCCTAATCATAGTAAAGCAATAACTGTCTGTATATTCTGATTTACAAACCTATTTTTCTTCGTCTATGTCGAACTTGGGGAGATAGGTATGGTACTGAAGATGGAAAAATTATTCTAGTGTGGTTGAGTTTTTGTGGATTTTTTAAGTTTATTTTTTCAAATAATAGTATTTACAGTAAAGTCTTGGCTTAGGATATTCTTAGGTTTAAGAAAAAGACTTTAAAATGTGTGTATGGGAAAAAACAAGCTTGTGAATGAAACAATTTGTCTTAGTTGAACAAGCATCTTTACACTTGACAGTTCTGTGATTTTCTGTTTCAGAATAGTAAGACTGAAACCTTATTTAGAGTTTTTAAATGAGCACTCAAAGCTTCAATCTATGTTAATGAAAACTGTTGAAGTATTTCTATTATGCAAAGTTTTGATAGCTTAGATTTTTCAATTTTTTTTTTTTGTGAAATAGTGTAGACACGTAGAGCTTTGCTTCTCTGGAGTTATTGTATTGACTAAGTCTTTGCAATGACTTGTACATTGCAAGGTCGTATTTCAAGTTACTAATATTTTATAAGTTTGAGGATTGTATTGAGCATATAGCGTGTGACAAAGAGTAACTTTGTTAGTATGACATGGTATATGACTGGAAACTATTGTCTCTACAGCACTGACTTGTTTGCTTCAAAATTCAGTATAGTTACAATACCCTGCTCTTTCTTTGCTCATCATACTCATCCATCTTACTGGCATTCTTTTGCCTTACAAGCCATCTGTTAATGGTGTTTCTTATTTGCAGCTTGGTACTTATTAGATAAAAAATAATGATATTGAAATTACAGTACATGTTTCCACAGTGTTACTTGAAAATATGTTCTAGCAGTGTTGGTTTTGTTTTTCTTTTTAGCGCTTACTGTTGTTATTTCTCATGTTGAATGTGCAATCTGAATTTGACTCTGGGAGCATTGTCTCAAAGAATTAATTTCAAATCTGGAATGACTGAAGTTTTTTTGCTTGTCTTTCAGACTTCTCAGTCATTTTCAGTATATTAATTCTGTTTTATATTATGTGAGGTTATTTTTAAAGGAATCACAGAGTACCATTTATATAATTATATACCTTCGTATTTCTTTTTCGTAGTATTTTTGGTGAGCTGTTCAACACAGTAGTCTGCTGACTCTAAGGCAATTCATGTTTTTCTAAAATTTTTAGACTGTGCTCAATAATTCAGTAATATGCCACTATTACTTATTTAATGTATTCTTGCCATTAAACTTTCATTTCCTTTTGTACAGTTAAATGTCAGTGAAGACTGAACTACACCAAGTTTGTCTTGTATTAAGATGAGTGATTCAACGATCTATGCTTGAAATTCTACCAAGCATGTTAAACTTCATTTCCATAAGCTGAAAATATAGGTATTATTACTATGTTTGCACTGGTATGGAACTGTATAGGTAGGTATTACCATTTCAAAATCTTGATATTTATATATTAAGATCCATTACATTGTTGGTTTCCTCTTTTGGCCATTTTTAATGAACGTTAAAAGCTAACAAAAGAATACAACTTCCCTTTTATGCTACTGAGACTTTAATGATGAAGAGAAGATTACTTGGAAAATAATTTCTTAGGAGGAAAATTTACACTATATAAAGTTTTTGATCCTACATTTAAAACCAGTTTTTAAGTGAGTATTTACGTACCCTCACATTAGTTAAAGCAGGAAACTCCAGGCCTCCTACAGTGGAAGATATTTTCAGCTTTGCTAGGCTTGCATGTAGCTTGTGAAATGAGTCTTTTAAGTACTCAATGTATCCAAACATTACGGGATTGTTATGGGTAGAATATCCACCAGAATTTACCTTCTTCTGCAATTTGCTGACTATTTTCTGAAGAATCTCAAAAATAAATGGTTTATATGATTTCTCTGCATGTCTCCTTCCCCTAATTAGTTTCCAGGTTGTTTGTTGTTTTGCTGAGAGATAAGGATCTCAAAAATATTGAGTAATTAGAAATGTGGTGCTAGATAGAGCCTCAGATTAGAGACTCAAGTGTGGGGAAAGGTTGAAGCATATTAAGAATGAGAATCTGCATGGAAGAGAGTCATTACAAGTGAAAGCTGCAGGGAGCCTGGCTGCATGGTTTTTGTAGTTCAGGGAATAACTTATGTCTTTTGTTCTCGGGTTTTGATATGTACAGCACAGCACTTTCATCAGCTACAATTCAGTATCAGCAGAACTAGTTTAATCGTGTAGTAGCTGGTTTGTTTTGTTGTTTTTTTTTTTTTAACAGTGGTTTGGGACTTTGTGGATATAAACAACCACAACAGAAGAAAACAACAAACTGAAACGTACTTGCTTCAAGGCAAACTAATATTTCTCCCCTTAGTAGCTTGCACCTTTCTTGTATTTGCAAATGAAATAATCTAAAAATATTTTTTTCATATGGAGGAAAAAAAGCCACATTTTTCTATTTAAAGGGATTATGCCAAACTTTTAATGATGACTGCTGGGATGGAAGTCAGTCTCCGTTTGATTTCTAGACTTCTGTACTTCCTAATGGAAAAAAAAGACTTCTATTGTTCCCTGGTGTTTTTCTTACTAATAACTTTCCAAAGCTGTTTGTCAGTTAACTGGGGCAGGTGGGTGGACGTTCTGTGAAATTACGTGGTTGAGAGGGCATCTCAAATGAGTGTACCTAGGACAGGAAGCCTGAGGCACGAGCTGAGCTACGTGGCTAGGCATTAAAGAATC
Source organism: Ardeotis arabs (assembly GCA_011801015.1). Lineage (NCBI taxonomy): Eukaryota > Metazoa > Chordata > Aves > Otidiformes > Otididae > Ardeotis > Ardeotis arabs. The sequence goes on along the minus strand of JAAGAY010134056.1, from coordinate 14,216 downwards.
CACAAAGACAACAGAGATATAATAAAAGGCAAAGAAAATTAGATGCTGTATAATTTTGTCCCTAGTAGTTAAGCACAATGGAAATTTTACATACAAAATATGTGTACATAGTACAAGGGGATATGACGTCACTTGAAGAGAGTGAGGCATCATAGATTGTCACAGCAACTAATTTTCAGTATGTCTTTTTGTAGAATAAATTTTACGAAGTTAATCATTTATTAGAAGAAACATTTCCAAGGTATTTGGAAATTTTATCAAGTCAATTGTATAGTCTGTGAATGGCAAATCTTCACCTTTGGAAAGGCATCATTTAATGGAAAAGTGTGCCACCACCTTATATTGGCATCAACTTGCAGACATGTAAGCATTAGTAGATTGAAATGTCGTATTGGAAAGCAGGACAGCACAAGTGAGTTTTCCAGTTCTAACCTTTGTACTGAGTTTTCTTTACTTGTTTTTTTACTCTTAGATTCGATTGTATTTGAATCATTTTCCTTAACAAAACCTTACAGCTTTGCTGAGAGTGCCCGAGAGCAATATGAAAAATTGTCCAACATGCACAACAACATGACTAAATTGTATGAAAATTTGGGAGAATACTTTACCTTTGATCCCAAAGCAATAACCATAGAAGAATTCTTTGGCGATCTCAGCAACTTCAGAAACCTGTTTTTGGTAAGTAATGTCTACAAAACATTATATATATTCTTATTTCTTTTTTCTCCCAGTTTTAATTCTTTCTTCTTCTCTCTAATTCTCATGTTATAGGTAACTTTATGTATTGTTTTGTTGCAGGACATGGGAGGAATGATTCTAGTATTATTTAGATTTTTGGTCACTCTCCAGCTTGTAACTTGTGAACGCAGCTGTTAATGTGGTTGAGACATGGATAATTACAAAATATTTTTTCTCTTTTAAAATACTTACCTGTTGGTCAACGTGCAACAGACAGGCGTGATACTGAAAAATATGTTAAAATCAAGAGCTGAATGAACATGTCTGCATTCACATTGTGCTAGAACCTGGCTGATGCCTTCATGATGCTGTGATGCTAAGGCTGAGGGGTTCAAGATGGTACTGGTGTTGCTGATAGAACTGATTAAGTTAGCTTAGATGCTTATGTTACTATTTCCAGTCATCCACTGTGCGTTGATGTCAGGGTATGGCTTTTTTATTAAGGAATTCAAGAATTTCATTTTAAACAGCTAAGTTTTTAAATGAGTTTAATGTCATCTTTCCTAATGGCTGTCTGGGAGCCATAATTAGCTGCACCATAGGAAGTGCACAGGGAAAACAGATGCCTAGAATGTCACATTGTGTCTCTGGAGAATATTAACATGACTTGGAAATACCACCACTTACCATACAGCTGTGGCTCACTGATCTGTCTGTTGCCAGTAGCTGGCTTTATTTATCATGTAATCTTATGGACTTTCAGTTTCAGTGTGACGGAGGATTAACTACTTTAAAACATCATTTTCATACCATGTTTACTTTATTGGAAAACATTTATTATAATATATTTAATTATTCATTTTAAACTTGCTGAAATTATTCTTTTTTTTTTTTTACATAAGCAAATTATAAATTCTTTTATGATTAATAAGTATGCCAGCACATTGGCGTGAAGACTTTTCACGAACAGGAATAGTAATCATGAGAGATTTCAGTGCATTTACTTTTTCATAAATCCAAGGCTTATTTTCAAATGTGGATATCTGAATTGGGAAATCTACTCTGTTGTAACTACTTGCAACAGTCTTCAGACTAGCAGTGTCCAAATATTGTGATGAAAGTCTGTCCTCAAGTATGTGTTTAAACTGCCGGGAAGGTGATAGGAGGTAGAAAGCAAATATTTTCTGGAAAATACTTGCAATTGCTGAGTACACAAATACCTGTGTTCTTTCAGTGTTCAAAGCAGACTTACCTTGATTTTATTATTATTGTTGTTATTTAATAGGAGGGCAAGAGGCTATTGTGAAAGTGTTTGGCACAGTTAAAACACCCTTTGTAGTTGAATCCTTTTCTTCTAGATTTGATTCTGAGCAAGTAGGTTTTGTATATATTAATCAGATTGTAACTATTCTGCTTTTTTTTCACATGTAATCTGTCTTTTGTATTTCATTTATATACTGAATTAGTTTTAACGGACTTTCCTCCCTTTAAAAAATTGGATACAAGGAGTAGCTAAGGACAAATCAAGAGTAAGGTCTCCTGCTAGGCACTGTGCAGTCGTGAACTAGTGGTCACTTGTTACTGAGGATCACAACAACCTCATGCATACATTCTTAAAATCCTTGGTATGAGATTGTGATGTTCTGATAACATCTCATCAAAACGCTTCATCTTGCAGTGTACACTCAACAGATTAATGTATTGCAAGGCATTAACATCTCCTTGCCTAATTGGCATAGAGTGCCTTCTGTGTTAAGGGGAAGTCATTATAGATCAAACTTCTGTTACTTCTCCTAGCAAGTCACAATCCAGCAGGTATTTCAGGGGCTGAGGGCCTTTTTGCTTTTGGAGTTTCTACAAACCTATGTATGGTCAGTTGTGCTTAGGGTATTCACATGATATTCTACCTAATAATTCACATGACGTTCTACCTAATAATAACAAGCTGCAATAAAATACTTTTCTAGGGTGGAGAATTATGCCAAAGACTCAGTCTTTGTAAATTAATCTAGTTAATAAAAACAGAACTGTCAAGCTGTGTATTCCAGTTTGGAGTATTAAACCTGCACTCCAAATAGATAAGACATACAACAAAAAGTCTTTCTGAGTTTCCAGAAAAGTAGAGCTACTTTCTTGCATTGCTTTATAATTTTTAGAAAGTGGACAAAGTAATTTGCTAGGATACTGTTCTAATGCTGCATGTTGGTTTAAATAGTTAATTACATCCATTTGATGCTGTGGTCTTTAGAATTTTTATCTATTCTTCTGTTTCTAAGCCTCTTTTTAAAAATGGTATTAAATAAGGAAATGAACTTGGAACATATAAAAAAAGTAAAATCTGAGGCTTATGTGGCTGAAGGACTTTCTTTTCCTTAGCATCACATATCCTTCAGCCAATTCACTTGTTCGGATATATACAGTAGTAGTAGTAATTGTAATTAGGTCTTTTGAGAATTTCTTGACTAATTTATCCACTAAAGCAGAACCTTGTAGACTTTAGTCGCATAAAGATTCTTGTTTAGGGATTTAATTTTTTCCAGATGCTTGAGGAAGGCCTAGGGGCAAGCATTAAAAGTTCATAGTACAGGGTTTGGGTTGTTGTTTTTTTTCTGTAAGGAAAAAAATTAAAAAAAAAAAAGGAAAATTAAGATCTTCTGTAACATTTTGATGCTTGTGAGAAGTTTCCCCAAAGGAAAAAGACATTTGATTTAAAGTTTAAAGACAACAATCAGAAATCATGGAAACTCACTTAATCTATGGAATTTACTGTAAAAAAGTCACAACTACTGATAAGAATTCAGGGGCAATCAGAAAAGGCTGAGGATATACAGCATCTTCCAACTATTCCCTACCTACAGCATGCATGTTTATTAAATACGTCCAGCTCAGACTATTGTAATGCCTGCATGCTTTCTCTAAGTGCTCTCATTAACTTTTTTTTAATGTTTTGGTAAATGACTGAAATATAATTCCAGATTACTTTGGCTTTAGCAAAGCCTTCAAATACAGTCTCCCACAGTCGTAGTATCTTAATTCATGGAAATACTAAAAAAAACCAACAGTTGGGCACAGTCCTATACAGCTTGAACAAACTTCTACACTAGTCCTGCTTTGAGCAGGATGTACATGGAAATGGCTTCCAGAGGAATTGCTCTGTGATCTTCCTGAAAACAGAAGCAATGACTGACTAGTGTGTAGTTCACCAAGCTTTCCTCGCTCTTCTGAAGATTAGTATATTTACCTTTTCCAGGGATTGGAGATGTCCCTTGGGTCCCACAACATTTTGGTAAAATGAAGGCCTTGCAATGCCATCAGCGAGTTGCCCGGACTGCCTGTGAGACAGTGACGGCAAAGGTTGAGCTGAAGGCAGCCCAGAGTACCTCAGCCTCTCCTTCAACGTTAGGTTCCATGCTCCATTCAGCAGCAGACCAGGGAGCACTTAGAATTCAACATAGTCCTTCAGAAAATCTTGATTTGTCTTCTATTACCTTTGTACAACAGCTATTAGTTGTATTTCCCTTTGCTTAACCTGTGATTCCACTATGTAAAAGGGAGGATACTGACTAAATAGCTTGATTGTAATGACGATTTTTTTTTTCTTTCATTTGCGACTGAGAATAAGAATATCTTATGTTATAGAATAATGCAATTCAGCTAGTGTATTTGACAAAGGTGGAATATATATGAATGTTTTAAAAGATGAATCTACAATAATTAAATCAGAAATAAATTCTGAATGACGTGAGAATTCTCTATATGGATTTGTGTGTGTGTATATATACACACACATAAAAGTATGTTTGGAGCTTGATACCTATGTCTCTTGTAATGCTCATACCAAGCTATTTGAATGTTAAGAAAACAGCTAGTCTTCTGAAAACTCGTGTTAAAGACTTCTGACCATCATTAGAGGAAGTGCCCTATATCGAATGGAAAATAATGCCCATTTTTTATTACTTTAAATAAAAAAATATATGCACACATGACTTTTTCTAATTGCTTGCCTTTTGCAAGTTGGGCAGAAACAGTATTTAATAAATGCTTCTCCACATGGTCTAAGCATTCAGAAGTTGTTAGGCTGAATAACAAGACTTAGAGTATATGAGAAAAAAAAATTCTGGAACAGTCAGTGTTGTTTTTTCATCTTTCATTCTTCTGATCAAAGTGTATCAGCAATACAGTGATATTCCTTTGGGTCCAGTAGTTTCTCTTCAAGTTATTTTCCAATCAAATTTTCCATATAAATAAGTTATTCTGTTATCCCTAAACAACAAGAGGAAAGAAAATTTATAAGGGGGCAGTGTGGGCTGATGCAGTGGCTGACCTTTCTCAGTTTTTGTGAGATGGATTGATTGCCATTGGAAGGCTTTCTGTACTTTTCCCAGCAATAGACAATTACCCCACAAATTGACATTTTTTTGTGGACATTTTGTTGTTTGGTTTATGTCTTTTGAAACTGTCCAGATTCCAAGTTTCCAGTCAAGTACCAAATTAATCTTTTGTACTTAGGTTTTTATCAACATCTGTTGGCCTTGCTGTGAGACAGTAAATATTTTTTTTTTTTGCTGTTCTGTGATGTTAGGAGGAGAAAAAAGCACTACATAGTTAGGAATTCACAGTCTAAGCGACACCATTAAAACTGCCCATCATATGATTGCAAATAGCCAAATAAACTTACAGCACCCCTGAGCAATCATCTAACCGAATATTCTGTGTGAGCTATTTCAGATGCAGATAGAAGAAACTGTTTGTTTGTTTATCTGTTGTTTTGCGGCTGCTCCCATTTTATGTCCAGCCTTCTTTAACCATTTCTGCAGGAAACATAATTAGAGCCCAGGGTGTCGTGAGAGAGCGAAATAAAGTTTGCATCACTGTGCTCCTCTGCCTCTTACAGGTAGAGATATTGTCCCTCACCGTCCCTCGTGGCTGTACCGCTTCTTGCTCAGGCTTTTTTTTAAATTATTATTATTTTTTTTATTTGGCCCTGAGATTAGGTAGAATATTTAAACCTTTGAAGTGAGTGAGCTTTTAACTAGATTTTTCCTGGTACTTGTGTCACCATTGTCAATGTTTAGATATTTAATCTTGTGCTTACGTATGTCTTGATAACCTCATTATATTCAAGGCACATCACAAGAAGTAAGTAAAGCACTTCAGCATGACTTTCCTTTGCAAATGGAACGTGATTCAAAATCAAGCCTGCAAGGAAAAAAAAAGTTTGTTTATTCTTCTTTTGGAGCTGACAATTATAGAGAAATCGAATCAAAAGTATCAATAAGATTTTTTTGTTTTGTTTTCTTCTCTTTGCAGTTGAAATAGTAGATCCGCTGAATAATAATATACCTTTTATATTTAAGACTATTTTGAAGAAGAAATGTTTTTTAGATTTTATTGATTTAGTCCTTTCTTTCATTGAAAGTAAACACAAACCTCTATTATCCTTGAGGACAATTGCAACCTGATACATTTTGGTTTCATATAGTTCCAAGCTCTTATCAAATAATGATTAATCAGTTGCCTGAAGCAAGATGCCAGTTTGCTCTTTTCTGTTTTGGTTCTTCACTTTACCCTGCTGTCTCTTAGAGTTTATATCGAATGATCTGAAATATTTTTAATCTGTCACTTTCAGAATGCTTTTTTCTGTTGGTGCTAGAGTATTTTAAAATATCCCCCAAATCTGTCACGCCTACATTTGCAAATGGACATAAACTTCCAGATGGTATGCTTCCTGGAAGTTCTATGAAATATATATACTTTAGCATTAGCTAGGAAATGTTCTTTTTTCTTATACGGTTGTTAAATGTTTCAGATTTTGTTTACTCTGTGGGGCAACGCCTTTAATGCAGATAGTCTTGAAGGTGAATTTTGAGTCTAAAAAAACATTGTTGTAATAATGCCTATAGGAATAGTTGGGTAAAATTTGAAGCAGTGACAGGCTTTTACGGGCATAGTTGTTACGAAATGCAGAGAAGCTTTTCCCTTCAATGAAGTTATTTTAATTTATTTTTTTTTTAAATATCTGGTAGATAGTTTTATCAGTGGTGACTGCTTCCCTCACCTAGAAAACTTTTGTGTGAGTGCAGCTCTCTGAATAAGGAATTAAAATTGTATTATTGATGTGCTTAGGGAGAAAGAGTTATATTCTAGTCTAAGTGAGTATTTAAGCAGATGTGAGTGGCTCATCAGCTGGCAGTATGAGAGATGGGTTCTTGTCAGAGCCCTGTGAAATAAACTGCCCTTTTGTATCAGCGCTGACTGCTGATGGATGATTACTGCATGGCTGGGATCTTTTACAGTAACCCTGTAGTATAAGATCCAGAAAGTGAAGAACCTCCAAAAATGATAAGACATATTAAATGATCAGTGAACTAAACATCTTTTTTTTATTGGGCAACCACTACCCTAGTCTTTCAAGATTTTGTAAGATTGATGCCCTGTACCAGACAGGAAACAAAACATCTGTTATGTTGCCTTCATAAGAAAAAAGTTTCACCACAGTGGGTTCAGCGTCTTGAGTATAAAGGTACCTGTAAGACCTTTTCTTCTTTCTAATATTTGTTTGCTTGTAATTTACTTCAAAGTAAATTTCAAGCTCCATGACACAGGAGCTTTTTTTTTTTCTGTGCCTTTTTTTAAATGGCTCTTGAATACAGGAGGTCATTGGCTACAATAATATAAATCAATGAATATACAATAAGTAAACGAATATATAATAAACACATGATTTGCTATGAAATGCAATACATAGTCAAGCTAAATTTGGAGCTTTCAAACTCGTAAATTGAGTTTGTAATTCAGGATTGGTTTAAAAGAAAGGCTGTATTTATTCCTTGTTCTCCCCGGTTATTTGTCTGGGAATAGTTTCTCCCTTCTGCTTAAAAAGTAACAGTTCTTTAATGTAGTCTGAAAGATAACAGGAGCTAGCAGGAAACTATGCAAAAATAAAGAATAATAAGCCAGAAGTATTTTCTCCAGTGAAATTTCCCGAGAGGTAATATCAAAAATGAAACATTGGCCTTATTACCAGGCAGAGTATAGCAAGCCCTTCCTCCCCCGGCCCCAAATATCCACACAAAGACCATTTTGTAAGCTCTCTAAATTCTCATCTGAGCGTATACATCCAGCAAGTGCTGAGGAGATTTTTCTAATTGTAATATTGAACAAATCAGGAATGAGGTGTAGGCTAGGAAATTTTTTAAGTAATGGAATCAGAGGCAAAAGAATTCACAGAGGAGTGGTAACTCATCAGCTTTATTAACAAGCTGTTAGTACTGCTAGACAAGTAGCTACTCTATTCATGATATAAAGGTAAGGATGACATTTTTCTTGGAAGATATCCAAAAGATGTAAAAATAAATAATAATAATAAAAGAAATTACACTGAGTTACAGTACACTGCATTTGCAAGCCCTTAAACTTAGGCAAGTGTAGAAATACCAGGCAGCAGAGATGGGGTTGATACTTGTTTCTGACAGGTCTAACTTGTTTCTGTGGTGATGTGATTGCCTTTGCGGATGGGGTAAAACAATAGATGGTGTATTTCACAGTAATGATGCCTTTGATTAAATAATATTTTCAGAACTAATATAGGAAAACATGGTCTAGAGGAAACTAATAAGTTCAGTTTCCTTATCTTGGAAAGGAACAGGATTGAAAACTTCTCTTTAACATTTTCCATGTGGTAGTTTTAAACAGATTCTCCATTCAGTCCTTACGGCAGCAAGTCCAACTGAGTAATCTCATTAACCCAGGCATTATCTTGGAAGTTGATAATATTTAAATGAGGATTTTAAATCCTCATTCCACTCTGGAAACCAGGCATAGTTTGTGATTTTGACTATCGCTGTACTTAAGATGTGAATCTAACCCAGACATTGAAAAGCTCTTGTAAACCAGTAGACTTTATTACCTGCTCTAAGTGACTCCCTTTGGCAAGATTAAGTCTAAAAGGGGCCCTTCCAAAGAAGATGCTTACAGGCTAGAGATGCTTACACTTGCACTTAACATATTTCTAAAAAGCTGTCATGGTTAGAAGGAATCTGGCTTCTCTCTGAAATCTCTGAGGGTGCTCCATATAGTCTTAGCCTCATCATTCTGTTTGTTCATCTACCATATTAAGATAATTTGATAATTTGAAACCACATTTGTCTTAATTGTGATTTCAGATTGATCACTGCGTTGCATCTTCAATTAGCTTGCTGATGTTGTAGTAAATTAGAGCTCATTCACTTCTTTAAGTTCATATTTGCTTGCTTATCACGTTTAGGAAAATCCAAAGCAAGCTAATAGAATTGGATTATCCTGTCAAAATATAATATGAAGCATGAAGCAGAAGATGTAAGAAACCTCAAGAAAAAAATTGCAGATGAATAAGCGTATCCCTTCAATGTTGGATTTTTTTCCACTTTTATAATTTCTTTGGAGTATAATGCCACACAACCTCTAGAACACTTTCTTCTGACAGTCTGTCAGCCCTGTCCTGAAAAAAGTATTCAAAATCTTTCAAACTCAGGCAGTTTTATTTTGTTAGTTAAATATTTTATATCTGTGTACACTGTGTGTAGTTGTGTGTAGTTCTCACAGCCTCTGTTAAAATTGGTCGAGAATTTCTAGCTGGAAACACATCCAAGACCTGAGGTTTAAAAAAAACCTTTTTTTTTTTCTACTGGATTTAGGTTTTTGTAGGGAGAGATTTTACAGATTTACCTTAGAAAGTGAATTTTTTTTAAAGAATTTAAAGGGTTGTGCTTGCATGATGATGCAAGGCTTCACCTGTCAACCTATTGATTTGTCTTTTCCTTGTTCCAGAAAGATCACTTTTTGACCAAACCAGTGGTTTGTCTGCTGTGGACCTTGGTTCCTCTGCTCAGATTGTACCCAAAAAGCTAACATTGGTTTTGCTGGGTGTTTTAAATTTTCTTTGGTAATGAAAATAGTACAGTTTTTTTAGTGTATAAGTATATATTTCAGCTCGCTCTCTATTTCAGGAATAACCTGAATTAGGCATGCATGTTTATTCTGATGTCCAAATATTGCTTGAAAGGAGTTATTGAAACAATCCCAAATCTGTCCACTTGAGGACTATTTAGTAATTATTCAAACATACACTGTTAATGCAGATGCAGTGTAATTTTTCATCGGTAGCCTTAAACTTGATTCAATAAAAGTGAAAACCTCTCCTACCTTACACTGCTAGAAAATTTTAAGTGTTTTTGCAACACAGCTGACATAGCCAGCAGGAAAACCCTTTTCTCTACCTGAATTACCACAGCAGCTACACTTGCCAAAAGTCTGTGATGGCATGCCAAAGAGATTTCATGTCAGGTGTAATGGCCCTGATTCATGAACCGTGGGCCAGTATCCCAAACATAATCTTTTCTACTTACTATTTCACGCCCACCCATCAGGAAATTCAATTTGTCTGCTATTGTTTAATACCAGCTCATTGCATCTCCTTTCCATTATTTCCATAAGGATAACAATGCATTTGAATATGTTATCCTCCAGGGAATACTCTTGAAAGATTTTTTTTGCATGTAAATTGATTGCTCAATCTGCTGTATTTTAACTCTCTTTATTTCTGTAGATTAACTTCCAGTTAATCTGAGTTTGTTCTTCTCAATGAATTACGACTGAAAAAAGATTTATTACTTTATTTTTTTTTTTTTTCTCTCTGCTGAAACTTCAGTTCACATGTTTTGCAGTTGCAAGGCAAATTTCGGGAGAGCCTGAGGGATCGCAGGCAGCCTTCATTATCGGTGCATGACCGGTTTGTAGCCAACTGCATCTTTAATAACCAAGGAGACTTGTGCATTACAGTTTGTTTGCTTTCTTCTTGTTTTTAATAATTTACCTTGGAGAGTCTATTTACAACCACGTTGGTGTGTGAATATCTGTTTATCTGTCAAAACTTAAGATATGTACAGAATGCAAGAGATACATTAATTTTTTATTTGCTTCTTAAGGAAGCCAAGCTATAAACTGTCAGTCCTGAGCACAACATCCTTACTTCAGTGAATCCTAATAAACACAAGGGGAACATCAAGCTATGTGCCCTTTCAACTAGCTCCCTTAACGGGAGATAATATTCCTTGCTGAATGTATTTCTCTGCTAGGAAAGACAGTAATTTTGTTTTGGTTTTGTTTTTTAAAAAAAGGAAAAGAAAACAAAACACTCAAACTTCCTCTAACTTCTAATTTGCAGTTGAATTAGCAAAACTGCACCGACCCAAAATACAGAGCGTCATGAATAGCACATCAAAAAAGGGGGTTATATACATAAAAATATTTGTCTGTTGAGATTCACTTGAAAATTATTTGAGTTTTTGCATGCACTTACATGTTTTGAAAAGACAGTATCTAGATGAATACTTTTAAAAATGTTTTCTGAAGCTGTTGGGAAGGCTTTTATTCTTAGGTATGGATTGCTTCTTGCTTTGTGACATTTGTCTGACTTGTAACTTATATTATTTTCTTTTTATCCTTTAATTTGTGAATAAATACAGTTGTGTAGGGAATACCTATGAACACTAGTATGTACTTGGTCACTGTTGAGCTACATTGCAGTAACAAAACCGCTGATGATTTTTTTTTTTCTCTTTTAAAAGGCTAAGAATGCCAATTACAGAGCTTGCTTTATTTTCGGCGTTCAAACTGATCTTTACCTTTTAGTGATTAGGTAATTTAGCCCGCAAACCTACAGAGAAGGTATTGCTGACATGCAATACTTAAAAATAATGTGATAACCCAAAATAGCACTGTTCGTTATTAAAAGAAGTCCAGTGATACTCAGGAGTGTGGAAGAGAACAGGTATAGAGGAGTATAAAAGTATGCTAAAGAAAAGAGAGGTGAAAGCATGAAATGGTGTCCAGATTTCTTTGAACTTAAGGCTTAACTTGAGATTGGTGGGGCCCAAATAACACTGTGGTAAGGCAGGTCCAGGATCACGTCACCTCTGTATTAGAAATTGTTAGGCTCGTCCACAGTCTGGAGATCTAGAAAGTGAGGAAATAGTAAATAATGAGGTAATAAAAGGCACCAAGAGAGAAAAATAACCCCTTACAGTAAAGCTGTAGAAAAAGAAACTTAAAGGATTGATACTATAATTCAGCAAATGCTGTAGAAACTACTATATATCTGACTTAAAATCCTCTTTACCGTTATTTACAGTCATCTTCAATCAGCTTTGAAAAACCATGATCAAACTTGTTAGCAGTATTAATTCAAATATAAAATGTTTATAAATACAGATGAATATACATTTATTTTGCTTTCAGCACATAACTTGAAAACATCTGGAAGTATGTTCTTGAAATTACTTATTTCAGGCTTTCATCCAGCTCTGTCTAAATGTACAGTGTAAATGATGTCACGTCTGAAATGGTGAAGACGCGGACTGCCTGATGGAGAGTAGTAACAAATACTTTTTCTCTCTGTTGTTACGAAAATGCTTCTGAAGCTGTGTGTGTGCAGTGGACTGCATTGGGCTGTTAGCTCCCAGACGGCCAATCTCGGAGCCCCTGAGGTGCGTTGGTGTGACACCCTACTGGGGTTTCTCTCTCCTGCCTTGCAGAGTGCCCAGTCTGACCACTGCAGAAAGTGCTGGATGTTAATGGCCATTTGCTGCGGCCTGTACCTGTTTTAGTAAGAGGCTGTTCTGAAAAAGCTCTGGTAGTTCAGCTTAGCACTTAGTGGCTTTTTACTTGCTGTCCCCAAGTCTTCCTTTATAGTGTCTGGAGAGAAACTGTATGTGAAGATACTCTAAAAGCATTTACATTCTGGAAGAAAAGAAAATACTAGGCAATGGGCATTTTGAAGAAGTAATGGATGGGCACATCTGATCTCTTTGCGCTTCCCATGCTGCGTGTGTTGGAATGGTGGGATTTGTTTATTTTTGTTTGAATGCCCATACACATGTATATGAAGGGATGGTGTAGGTAGATTAAGATAGGTGCTCTCAGGCAGTTATCAGTATTTTGTTATCTTACTGTTCTTCAGGAAGACTAAACCTTTATTTTGAATGGCTTTTGTTTGAATCATCACTGGTAGCCAGAATATTTTATGAACTGCACTCTGTGTTTTCAAAATAAGCTCTCTTCAGCTAGGACTTGTAGAGTCTGCCTCAAAGTGAATTTCCAGATACAATAACTTTAGAACTTGTTTAGTTCAGCCTACTGTAGTCTTCCTGTTAGAAAATGTGACAGAATCTATGATCTAATCATAGTACGTCAGTGGCTAGTGGGCTACTAGTTCAGCCATGACATTTCTTATTTGCTTTCTCTCATAAAATCGTGGGCATTTACTTTCATTACAGCCTGTGAAGTTGCAGTAAAATGAAATCGCTGTCAAGTGTGATTGAATGTGCAGAGACAGAACTGTCCAAAACAAAAAGGATAAAACATTGATTTTCTCCCTTAATTCTCTTGTCTCTTTCCTGAAATAAAAGGTGTTTTGCAGTGCAATTGGTTACGTGATGGTACAGCAAATGCGGTTCTTGGTCCAATTTTCAAGTGCATCTACAAGTAACATCGCTGGTAACTGTGGCATCCAGCTTCTCTGCAAAACAGGATCAGCTAGGAAAGAAGGGGCTATATGCAGTATTTTACCTCAGGAAACTTTTGAAATGGCGCATGCACACTAAAATATGCTTTCTCTTGTTTGAGTGATGGTTTTGTATGTGGAGGCCTTTGGGAGAACTGAGCTACCTCATAGTTGTATAATTTATCTAAATCTTAACACTTAAAGGTGCTTTAGATAGGATTTTCTTTTGGAAGTGACAGTCGTTGTCTGTAGTTCCTCCTGAGCATGTACACACCGAGGTGAACAGTTATCTTTATTTAGAAACATCTGAAATGTCATTTCTGAGGAATGTATTGGATTGTGTGATACAAGTCTGCCCCAAATCTCTTAAAGGAATTTTATTTGTGGAATAATAACTGATATATTGGTGTGGGTATTTACAAAGACATCCACAAAGAAATGTTTTTCTTTGTTTGTATTTGTGATCATATATGATTTTCCTAGTTTTTAAGGCATGATTAAATTGCCTAGAGAATAATGTAAACTTGGACATGAAAACAATTTATTTCACGTCCTATGCTTAGTAAATATTGACTATTCAGCTTTCTAAGCTGAAACACCATTAATGAGCACATGCTGTGTTAATTTTGGACATTTTTGGATCCAATATTTTCTTTACTGTTATTACTATTTGTTGGATATAATGAGTTGGAACTCCCAAAATTGCCTGAAGGTTGGACTTTACAGTACTTGTTGGTAGAGTATGTTAGTAAACTGTGAGTTGGAGAGGAAAGGGAGCAATAAATTTGTAGCTGTTGTGAATATAAATAAGAAAAATATCCCTAACATTCATCATGTCTGCCTATGACATTAGGTGAAATTCCATCATGATGGATTTCAGTGAATTTCTTAATGATAAATGAATCTTAGGAAAGGCGAAACTAAGGAGAAATATAGGATCGTGGGGAACAGCTTAAGGGAATTCAAATATTTCTTCTCTTTTTTTTTTTTTTTTTTT
>JAAGAY010134055.1:0-84134 GCA_011801015.1 Ardeotis arabs | reverse complement strand
GGGGGGGGGGGGGGGGGGGGGGGGGGGGGAGTCGAGCTTTCTCCTGGCTCCCCCCGCTCCTCGGCGGGGTGCTTGGGCGGGAGCCCCCGGCACGGGAGGCGGCAGCGCTTGGAGGAGGCGCCTCGCAACAGATGGCTAAAGCCGGCTCCCGGCCGCGGCCCGCATTGGCCAGCAGCGCGAGCCGGGCGGGAGAAAGGGTGGGAGGGAGCCGGCCTCGCGCAGGCAGGGCGACAGGGGCGGCCGGAGCTGCGCGGCCCCGCGGCGGGGAGCGGAGCGGCCCCGCTCTCCCGTTTGCTCGCTTCTCGGGCGGGTTCTGAAGCGACCGGTTTCCCAGGGCGGAGATCGCCTCTCGGCCGCTGATCGCCGGCGGCTTCGGGCCACCTGTGAGTTTTCCGCCGGGCGGGTGCTTGTAAGTAACGCCGCCTCAGCGCGCAGCCGGCCTGGGGCTGCCGGGAGGGTTCTGGCTGCGAGGGCGGGAGGGCCGGAGGGCTCGGCTTCCGCGGCCGCTGTGCGCGCTTGGGGCGGGGGAGCCGGGGCTGCTCGTTTCTCCTCCGGTTTAACCCGTGCAGTAGGGAAACAGGGAAGGTGTTAGGGGAGGCCCCCCGGCGGGAGGCCGAATCAACATTGGGTAGATTTTTATCACTTGTGAGAAAACCCCGACTGCCATTCGCTCTCCTCTCGCTTTCTATTCCAGCTTCGCCGCTGCAGAGTCGCCTGTGGTGAATAATTACCGGGTTTTCATCCTCGGCGCTCTGCGGAGGGGGAGGCTGTCAGGTGTGGAGCTGAGATGCGGGGGAAGTGACTTGCCCAAGGTCACGCAGTGAGGCAGTGGCTGAGCTGGAAAATAACAGCGCTGTGCTAAAAACTTCAGGTTCCTACTCCTGTGCTGGGCTGTTGAGCAGCACTGCAAGGCGGCAAGGCTCCAGGCGTAGACGTGGTAGAGTTGCAGGTAGGTCTCTAATTGGCTTTTGTTATTGTTGTTGTTCTTTAAAGCGTTATGTATGGATGAGAAACCGTGCAGAGGTGCAGTGCCCGTGTCATCTCCCTTATTTTCTCCAACCTGCAAACATGTAAATGAATGCATCTGTGCGCTTGCTGTTCTCTGACTAATATTAAGTTCAGCAGGTTAAAACCAGAAATTGTTGGTGCAAATACTATGTTTTTTTCTTCACTTTTACTGTGACAATAAGTAATGTTTTTGTTATTAATGGTTAATGTCATTTTATGCCATCAGACAGGAGTTGTGAAAAGCCCCTTAATTGATTGGGTGTTAGCTGCATTCCAAAATTCATCTGCGGTGCCATAGCTTTTATGCTGAATGCATGTGAGAGATGTAAAGCATGGTCGGCCATGCTTTAAGAACTTCTGTACTAGAGTATAATGTGATAAAGAGTTCTCCAAAGGATGCAGCTGGAGTAATTGATTTAGTGCTAGCTATATGCATAACAGTTCTCTCTCCTTCTCTCTCTCCTCTCCAAATATAATTTTAAGGTGTTTACATAAAGATATTCTTCTGTAGTCTGTCCGTGCAAATGCTCAGTGTTTCTCTTGAATTTCTGATTATGTGGAAGGAAAGCTGGCATGTGTAAGGATGTTATCTTGATTAAAATATTATTAGAGTCCTCTAAGTCAATCTTCTTCGTTGAACTTGATCGTTGCCTTTCATAACATGTCCTGCAGCAGTGAAACTTAAAAGTTTAAGTGTGCCGCCCAAAAACTAAGCTACTCCCCTACCATCTTTCTCAATTTTACCTTAATTGTTCTGCTTGGTTTTGGGAGGTGGGGAAGTGGAATCTGAGAGAGGTTTAGGAAAACACACAAAATGTTAGTGTAAATAGGACAGCTTTAGTTTTAATCTGTATTAGGGGGTTCAAGTGAACTCTGGACTCTCTTCAACACAAATCATGGAATTCTAGGTAAGGTTCCTTGCATGATGAGATTTTTCCAACTATAGAGATTTTGTGGTTTGGATATAGAGAGTTCTGTGTGTGTTTGTTTTACTCTTATTCAAAAAATACGGTGTTATTATCCAAGTATTTAATGGACTTTGTTTTTTGTTTTCCCTGAACTTTGGTATTTGCAAAAAAAAAACCTTTTTGTTGTGCTTGTGTTTTGGCAATATAACACTTTTTGTTTGTTTGTTTTGTTTTGTTTTTTTTCCCCACTGCTTTAGATTCCATGCAAGGAGTCTTATTTTGGCTAATTTCTAGCTGAAAGTTTGCTCTTGCTGTACAAAACCATCTTGATTAGTTTGGTCTTTTAATAGCAGATCCTCCATCATTTCTCCGAAATGGATAGGAAAATGTCTGTAGCTCTTCTACCTAAGTAGCTAATACTACTTCATTAAACAAAATGTTTAGTTGGAACAGATGATGCTTTGCTATGGCTTTGTATGTTTTGTTTTTAAGAAAGTCTATGTATTCCGTTATTGTTACTTCCTTTCAAGGATTTCTGTTATGAGGATCCCAGGTGAGAAGAGTTATGGCTGCGCATGAGGGGGTATACTTTCTTGGACCTTGCTTTTCTGGCTGACATACTTGTAGAAGCCCTTCTTATTGTTCTTTGCATCCCTTTCCAAGTTCAGCTCCAGTTGTGCCTTCGCCTTCCTGATCCCATCCCTGCACAACCAGGCAGCATCCCTGTAATCTTATAGCTGTCCCACTTCCACTGGCTGTGTGTTTCCTTCTTGCTCTTTAGTTTGACCAGCAGGTCTTAACTCAGCTCTCTGACCAACCTGATCTGGTTGGCGATGTCCCTGCTCCTTGCAGGGTGGTTGGACTGGATGGGTTTTAAAGGTCCCTTCCAGTCCAAACTATTTTGTGATTCTATGATTTGTAACCTGGTCTTGTTATACCAGTGATTTCCAACCCCTCCCCCCCCGCCCCCCGGCTTTGAACAATGTACAAGTTTTTTATGTAGCTTATATCTGCAATGGGCTTATTCTAGATTTTTAGTTTATTTTGTATTTCTGTCTATGTTTTCTAGCTTTGGTTCACCTTCCACAATAAAATCAGGATAGCAGCTCATGGTTCAGTGAGTTTAAGCGGTTTGTGGTGAAGTAAAAGTTTCTTGATGTGTAATCACTGGTACTAATTAGCCATGTTTAATGGATTGTTGGAAGAGAGCGTCAAAATAAAATGTATCTATTGGACTGCAGAGTTGTTACTAATCTAATACTACTAATATAGTATTCTAAAATGAAGGTAATGAATTTATGGTGATGGGGAAACAACTGTAAATGTCAATACTTCACAAAAAATAACATAAATATTGGATGAAATCTCATTGCTCCAGAAAGACATGTCCCATTTAGAAAGAGGCAGCACCTTATTTCAAGCTACTAAAAAGAAAGCAATTGAATTGCCTGCCTAATTTGAAGATCTTAGACAAGCAGCAATCATTGTGAAAGGCTGAAATTATTGATCCCTGAGGTAGGAATTACAGTAAGCAATGGTTCTGCTGTGATCTGGCAGTACTGACTATCTCTCTGACTGAGTTGTTGACAATAACTACCCAGTTTAATATCTAGATTTAATATCTTATGTTTTCTAGTAATATTTGGGAAAAGAAGATAGTGAATCTTACAGATGCTGAAATGTGTCAGAAGCTGATGTTATTTACAATCTGGAAACTGAATAAGTAAAAATTCTTGTAGGTTTTTGGTATCTGCAAGTCCTGATCAATTGACCTGTTCTATAGATTTTCTTACATCTTCTTATAGATTTAATGGTTTTCTTCTGGTTTCTGTCTAAGTGCTAACAATATGAAGTTGTTTATGCATCCTTCTTTGTGCTATTATCCCTGCATGTTACCCCGGAGTTAGTGCCATTCAGTGAAGAATACAAGGCAAAAAGACAGAAGTGTGTTTTAGGGTGGTTTTTTAATTGTTTTGTTGTTATAGCTTTATATTGCAATTGCAGCTTGCTTCTAAGGAAGATTGAAGTACCAAAACCATAGAGTTCAGTGCACACCGAAGAACTGAAGTTCTGATCTTCTCCCACACCAAATACTCGGTAGAACTCTTAAAAAATGATGGATTTTAATATCAGCTGATCTTCACAAAGCTTTATTGTTCATTTTCCTTTCTTTCTTTTCCACTGCTCCTTTTTTGTCTTAGTTAAAAATAGTAACAAGTTTATGTTACATTGTTATAATAGTGTTAATTTTCAACGGGAGTGTGAAGTTATCTTATGCCAAAAGTAATAATGAAATGTATGGATATTCTCTTTTTAAAGATCATGGCAAGATCTTGTCTTCTGAATTTAAGTTCATGGGTAGTGAACAACGTAGTATTAAATGTCCACATCTATCTTGTCTAGTAATTGTAAGAAAAATCTTTATGCTCTTCTAATAAGTCATATACCTGCAACCCCCAGAGAATTTGTAGAGGACTACTGTAAGGAGTATGAATAGTCACCTTTATTTTTCTCGTAGTAGTGTTTAAATGGGCATTTCAGTACATGGTTGCGTATGGTATCTTCTTTCTTCCCTTTTTACCTAATCTTGAGGAATAAATCTTTTAATCCTAAAATCACTTCTGACAAATCTAGTAACATCTAGTTTTCATTACTGAACTTGATCCAGGAAATAATGTTACTGGATTGGTGAAAAACTGCATATTGGTTGGTATAAAAAAGTAAAACTTAAAAATGGATATCCTTTGAAAACTTAGGGCTTTGTCCTCGCTCCAACTTGTTTCTTTTGCCTAAGTTATCTTAGAGACCTAAGGAAATACCTTAAGTATTTGAGAAAGTTGGGATTTTATGTGTGTATGTATGAAGCAAATTGAGGGTTTCTTAAGTTGCAGACTGTTTCTACATTGTGCTGTGTCAGGATCATTTTTCTTTCAATACGCTAGGATTTGAAATCCTTTTAATACTCTAGACTTATAAATCTCACTGTGTCGGGCATGTGATATGTGTCTTGAGCGTCAGTTGTTGGGAATATGAGTATTTCTAGAGATTCATTACTTTGGAAGAGATAAAAACCTCTCTCAGAAAGGTGCATGATAAGAAAAGACTAGTACAAAACTAAATGGGTTACCTAATGGACTGTTTGGTTTTTGTGGCTCAGACCTCAGTTTTGGGTGTTCTGAAGAAACTGTTCAAGTTACAAACAGTGAAATCTCGTAGTTCAAATACATCAACATCACAGGAAAGTATGTATTACAAAAATTAAAGCTATGCCAAGTCTACTAAGGTGAGCAAAATGGGGCAAAATCTGATAAAATTGTGCACCATTGAGATGTTCAGTCAGCTTGGTCAGGTAAGAGTTCAAACAAGTTTGAGGCAAGTTCTGAATGGTTGTCACTGTTTAGTAATGCCTTGGTTCCAAAGCATTTCGCTGGGATTTTTTTTTGTCTTTGGTGTTTGTTTCTTTTTTTTTCCCTAACTTTGCTACACAATGAGTCGAATTAATCACCAATTTTCCCCATCCTTGTGGTCTTGCACTCAACATACAGCTTGTGCCTTTGAGTAGGGAAAGAACAAAAGCCAGGTATGTCACTGACTGTAATGTTTAGGAGTATCAACTGTTTCGTTTTGGTTTTTTTTTAAATCAAAATGTGCTGTATGTATATTGTTACTACTCTGTTTAAGGGAAATATCTGTTACTGATAAACACATAATGATCATCCTGAAGTTACTAGCTACTGCTGTTGCAAATGAATTTCTTTGTAATTCCCTTCCCCTACACTTATTTTTGGGTACTTTCTAAACACAATTGGGTTTGAGTGTTATTAATTCTGTTTAAAATAATACACCTTTTAATCTTCATCAAATTTATTTTCCCTTATGTTCAAGTACCAGCAGCATTTGAAGGGCTTTCTAAAGGATCTAGCTCCTTTAAGTCATCCTTTCTTTGTCAGGGGAGGCATGTAGAAGACTTCAGTGGCTTAGCGAAAAACTGTATGGTTCTGCTCTTAGCTTTTTTTCATAGGTAATATGTGTGGAAACAAATTACTTTACAAAATGTACCTCAGTTGTGCATACAGAAGTGTGAAAAGGCATAGTTGCAACTGAAGATAACACTACAATGTATCTTCTGCCATCTAATTAATTGGCTGAATCTTTGGATCTTGCTGTACATCTAGAAATACCACGATACCATGGTTTACATTTTCCACATGTATTCTTTTCTGCCTGCTCCAAATCCTAGCACGCTGATAAAGGTGGAGGCAGCTGTAAGAGTGTAGATAACTGGGTTCCAATTAGTGTCTCTAAATCTCATTCAAATGATCTGTCTTTAGTCACGCTTGTTTGGTAGTCTAAGTACAGAATCAGAGCAATCTTTAAAAATTTTATTGAGTTTCCTTGCATGTGATATTTGCATAGGTTATCTTCTCAGTGCTGTCTGCTGGAGAACAGACTTCCAACCAGGATAGCTTAGCTGTGATACTAGACCCTGTAGGTTGTATAGCTGTTCACAGTGTGATATTAATGGTGTTAAATTAGCAACATCAGCGATATTAACTAATTTCCTCATTCAGACTGTGACATTTGTTTGGTAAAAGGATCATTAAATACATGCAAACATCCTATGTGCAGTAAAAGGTCTCCAGGCCCTGACAAATGATAAATGAGAAAATTACAGATTGTAGGAAAATGTAAATATCATTGCTCGGAAATCTATCCTCTGGCAGGATAAAAATGTTCCCCTTTAAGCCATGAAGGATTCATTATATTCTTTTCCCATCCATAAAGAATGCTGGAGAGTATTTTACGTACTTAACACATATCTTGATGTCTCTTCCTTTCTTTCAGGCACTGCTGTTGAATTGGGATTTGTCGTGATTTTGTTAAGCAAATACTCCAGCAGTGCACTGTAGAAAAGTGCTGTAGCCTCTATTAACTCCTCCTGTAATCTTTTGGATGGTTTGGACTCTGTTTTATGTTGTTCTTACTAACATCTTTAGTTCACTTGTTTTAATCAGCTGTTATGCAAGAGATCAAAGTAGGGGCTCACATTAGGTCCCTTTCCATAAGATGACTACATGTAATGTGAAGTTGCATGTTAGCTGATGAATGCGTTTACTGTGGCTTTAGGGAAAGGCTTAATCTGGTTTCAGATGATCCTCGTGGCTTTCCTACTTTTTCTATCTGTAGATGTATAAGGATTTGTAGTGTCAGGTTAGAGTACTAACATCACCAGCTTCAGAACATAAAAGCTTCAACAATTTGATGCATTTGCAGTAGCTTATTACCTAGTGCAGCTCATCAGTAAATTTTCTAGCTTCTGCACCAATGTTCTGAAATGTGACTGAGTACTGTACTTCAGCCACTGCTGTTTCTCATTAAAGTTATGGCTGAAGTTGCTGTGCTATCAAACAGTGAAACTGAATTTTGAGTTCATCCTCCTTTTATCTTGTAATATTACTGCAGTTTAAAAAGAACCAGGTGGACTTGATAGTTATTGTCATTTTCAAAAGGACAAAAATAATTTTCAGAGACTTAAAAATTTTTCCCAGTCTTTGCAAGAAAGGAGATGTTACAAGCAATTAACATAACATTAAATTTTTAAAACTGAAAAATGACTGAAAGATTTAACTTTTGATTAGCTGGCAACAATATCTTTCTTCCCTTCCTCTGGAAGCTAGATTTGCAGATAGCAACCCTATAGGATTGCTAAAGACCTATTAAAAAAACACCGCCACTACCACCAAAAAACAACAAACCAAAACACAACACAAAACCAGATGATTTTTTTTTTTTTTTTTTTTTCCAAAATTGGACCGATCAATTCCATTGACTAGAATGTCTGATACCTCTGTTCTTGAATGTGGATTCATGTTAGTTTTTCTGATATATGATTCTCAAGCTATTGAGACATGTAATTTGATGTATGCTAGGATAACTGATAGCCAAGCACAATCTGATACCTTCATGGTTATTTGGGTGCATCTGAGATGTACCGCTGTATACCAAACTTTGTAAGTCTATTTCAGAAACAAGTGTTTTAAGTAAGAAAATGTGCTCCAGCACAACAGAATCTTCAGAAAAGTGAAGACTTTGATTTTTAAACACTTGCTGACCTGTGGAATGGGAGAAGAGGAAATGGGAATAAAGCCTGAATTTGGAAAGTTTTGTGCAGGAAAGCGTCATGTATGCCCCATGATATTTTGGTACCAGGAGATGGGCAGAGCACCTTGGCACCAGTAAAGCTTAAAAGCTGAATCTGAAATAAAATACTTCCTTCATTTAAGTTTTTGGCTACATTTCTAGAGCTTGAGGATCTGTTTTTCATCCCATATTGTTGGGAGCTGTCAAATATTGGCTTTTTTTCCTCTTAAGGATCTATCCTGAAAAAATAACACAGGAATCCCCTAGGAGGAATCTAGAGGAAAGGAGTAAAACGATCTAAAAAAATTATTAAGTCAATAAGGGAAGACTGAATTTATCTCCTGGAATTAGATCATAAACCAAATGAAATTCCTTCTTTCTTCAGGACCTAAGATAAAGCCTGTGGTTTCTCTTCTGTCTTCCTACAAGATAGTGTGTTGTGTGACTTGTTTCTAGTGATCTTGAGCAGGGGGTCCTTATAATAAGCTTACAGTATTTCATAGCTTGCAGTATGAACGTGTACTATGTGTTTGTATTTGTGAGGGGAACTTGCTCATCTGCCACACTGCATTTCAAAGAACAGGAGTTAGAGTACCCGGAAAAGCTTTTGAGAAGTTTGTGGAACCTTTTGAGAAGTTTAACAGATTGGACAGACATTAGAGAGGGAGGAGAGCTCTATGTAAGTGCCCTCTCCCATGGAGCAAAGGCAAAGTGATCTCTTATTATTTGAATCAGCCGTCTGTGATCAAGATGTACTTGATTGGTTGCTGAGGTGTAAATACATAATGCTTTCCGCGTTGTTATTTAGGAAGTGTAGTTAGTTGTTAGAACCCCATATTCCTCCATTAGTGTTCAGCAGAGTTTAGTAGTGAATGTTGTTTGAAAATAAATACATTCCAAGATTTTCTCCATTTATCACTGCTTAATCAAATTTCTGTACAGGATTCTCAGAATGAGTATTGGTTTGTGTCTTTTGATATATTTTAAGTATTTCTGCTCTGAGTTAACAGAACTCCTTCAGTTATGAAAGACATATTTTAGGTTTGTGTTTCTTACCAAATTGGGTTATCCCTGCTTTCTGTCTTTTGGTGACACTACCAGGACGAGTATGTTTATACTGTGTATTCTGTTTGACTGTATCTCTGATGGCATGCTCCTGATATAGAATGGAGACAACGCAGCTGTGGTGGCAGGAATGGGTATGATAGAACCACCTGAGATTAGATTAAACTTCTTGGTTTTATAGTGCTTGCTTATTTTCAGGCTGCTAATAATATCAAGAAAAGTCAATTTTAAACTAGCTGAGGCCAAATCAGCATAGTGATAGGAGCAGTGAGAACCTAAAAATGATATTTGTTGGTAATCTGATGAGCAGAGCATTGTGATGTCTTATATATTATTTGTAAATTTGTCTTACAAAAGAGAGACTAGTATCATTCCTACTTTTCTGCATATATAAATATTTATCTTTGTGCAGGGATTTAAGTTTTCTTCCTCTAATTTTCCCTGGTATGATATTAAGGAAAGGGAGGTATGTGTGTTTGTGTAGAGGAAATCTGTACAACCTAGAGAGTAGTTTAAAGATAGATTTCCTGTCTCAGATAAAAAATAAACTCTTTGCAGTACTTAATTCTACTTGACTTTTTCTGTGTGTGTACATAAGATCTGTAAGTGGAAAATTTTCTAGTATCAGTTGCACTGCAAGATAAGAATGTCTTTTAATATCTTTTAATTCTTATCTGAATCAACATTAGATCAGCTTGCCAGCTGCATTATTCAATGCAGAAAACTCTAAACCCCTTAATTAACAGGAAAACTTAATATACGCTTAAAGGCTCTGGTGAGTTTCAGCCCACTGCTTTTATAGATGCAGAACTGTTGCAAGAAAGATTACAGTACAGCTGGGTACAAATCTTACAATATGAAGGCTCTGACTTATATAGGATGAAATGGAGCTTAAATACACAGATACCTGAAGGATAAGCATGAGTACCTTCTTTTTTGCAAGGAGTTCTTTAATTCTGTTTTCAGTCAAATATCAGGTAGTTTAGCATTGTTGAAACCAACACTACCAAAGTCAAAGAAAGTTGATATCTCCAGATTGTGTTTGGTGAAGTTTTTCTTAGCAAGAATCCAGCATACTGCCATTTTCTCAGTTTTATCATGAGGTAATATTTACACTCGGACATTCAGCTTATCTGATTTGCAGACAAAGACCTCTGCCCATCAAGTATCAACATTAATTCCATTAGGAGTTGGAACTCAAAACTTCTGGAGTTCTAGGGTAGGCTTTCCTTGCCTAAAGTGGAGTCTTCACTTCTGTGCTGTAAGGCAGTCATTTCGGAGCACTGACTGTTTTAAGCCTCGTGCTGAACAGCAAGACTTTTTGCTCCTTTTCCTGTCACTGATATTTTTACTTGGATTTGTTAGGGTGCGTTCAGAGCCAGCAGCAGAACTTGACTGAATTAAGAGTGACAAATGTCTGGCTCTTGGATCTTCTATTATTCAGATACTTCTAAAGTAATTATCTCTAGGCCAGATGCTTGGCTATTTCTGGTGCCATTCCTGTTTTGCTTTAAGGCAAGAAACAAGGAGTTCCCTTACACAGAAAAATCTCTAGCCTGGATCTAATGCAACATCCCTGCGTTGGATCTACTGCCTCAAATCCTGTTTCCTGATTTGCTATATAGATGCATTGGAGTTTCTGAGGGAAGGGCCAAAAAATACTGTGTGGTTTGATGATACTGTCTGCTAAAAAGTCCAGCTAATGGGAGAGAGGATATTGGCATCATTTTCAATTGTAGTATGGCCCTCTGCTGTTTTTTGTGTGCTCCCTCTGCCCACACTGTTACTTGGATACTCCTGGGAATCTAGCCTTGGATACTGGGATACTCGTAGCCATCTAGCCTGTGGATCACCAGAGGTACAGCTGCTCTGCATAATGCAGTACAAATAAGGTAGCTCCAAATGAGATTCCTCGAGTACTGGAAGCAGTGTACCTATGGTAGTGACCTCAGCAGAGCTCTGCATTATCTTGTTTGGCAGACCTTGGTGCTGATGTGGTTGAGTTACTTTGAGCTAGTTTGGGTGTCTCTAAACTGAGCTGTGGTCCGCAGAGAACGGGTAGTATGGTTTCTGCAGGTTCTCTGCACTCTTGGAATTAGCTCTTATACAGCAGGTTAATATAGTGTTGTACGCTTCATAAATACATTTGGATGTTGGTGTTGAAATTTTTGAGTGGAGTTGAAATATCAGTGAAGCTGTATTGATTTCACTGGAAGCACAGGGCTTTACAAATTGGGTCAATTTGATGTCCAAATGGAATTTCAGAATTAAGCCACCTTCAGATTAGTATCTTTTTTATTTTCTTCTCTTCAACCTACTGGTCTACTGGAGTAATATATATTTTTTTTAATAATGTCTATGAAGGCTTTTGAAGATAACGAAATAAAAAATATAATATAGTGTTCTCAAAAAACCCAAAACACTGTGAGGCTACTGACTTGAAAAGGATTTATTTTAAATTTGTCTTCAGATAACTAAAGATAAAATAGGTCTTTTTTGCCACTGTAACAAAACAGGAAACATTTTTTGGGGAGTATATACTGCAGTGTTGCAGTTGGTAGCTGTTGACCCTGCCTTTACACTATAGGAATTTTTGGAGCTACGAGTGAGCAGTCAAGCAGAAGCCAAGCTGAAGTAACAGCTCTGAATGACATCTCAAAGCAGAAAGAATGTTTTTTAATAACTTAAGACATTGCCTGTAGAAAAGGGAAACAAAGGATTTGCAGTCTATTCATAATCTTAATTTCTGAAAGGGGGGTGTGTATGCACGCTCGTATGTGTGTGTGTGCACGTTAGAGGTTTGAAGTTATTTAGAGAGCCCAGAGAGAAAAGATGATGAAGCTGAAACTTGGCAAGGCTTTGAGTGTTTTCTGTGACTACTGTGGTGGATAAGCTAGGTTACGGTTACTCCCTTGCTTTAATTGCATGTGTGAAGAAATTTAATGGAGACTGTGCCTATATGGCAAGGGAACTTTGATACAAAGTCAGAGAAGTTATTAACTAAACTTCAGCTTTTGATCTACATTTCAGCATATGCTAAGCTGCTTCATCCTTCATCAGCTGGCGTGTACTTAGGTGCTGTTCTGCATTACTGAACAACATGATATAAGCAGCCCTATAGAGCAAGATCGTTGGTGCTGAGCATCTGACATCTATGCTATGTGTTTTGCGAACTTTTTCTTTATACCAGTTCTAGTCTGGTCCTTTCAGCTGAATTTGAATTAACATTTGTAATAGGTTTTAAATGGGCCTTTAAAGTACATCTTCCAGCTTGCTTTCATCCAGTAAGTGTCCTGTTTGTGTGCTTTGAAACAGCTGCACAGCATAAGCCAAAGTGTGGAAAGTGGGGGCAGCTGGGAAGTTTGTGCATAACAGATGTGTATTCAACTGAGTTATTTAAGAATTTCCATTGAAATAAATGACACTTTTCATATATGTTGTTTTGCACTGAAAGCATTCCAGAATAGGTCTTGTTTTCTAAAGGAGCCGTGAAAGTTCTAGACTGCTAGAAGAATGTGACTTTAAAAATTGAATACAGTCAAGTGATGATGTCATTAATGATGTGGGCAAAACAATTTCAGAAGTGTTGCATAAAAATTAGTTATGCTGTCAATATGGAGACAGTCTGTTTTAATTTATTCAGCAGCTTTGAGATGACAATAGCTGTGCAAACGTTAAAAGAAAGAATAGCAGAATAATTTTTTTTTCCTCTTACTGTGGTGGTGAGGGACCCTTTCTGCACAGATGGTGACGTGGTTTAAGTAACAAGAATGCTCAAACACCCTGGAAAATGTGACCTGTGAGGAAAGACTAAGAACTGCTGTTTAATCTAGGAAGGACAAGACTGAGGGTAGGTATAGGTTTTAAGATGCATCAAATATTATTGTAAAGAGGAAGAGAACAATCTTCTCCTCATTCATTGGATACAGGACATGAAATAGTGGCCTAAGTTTCACTACAGATTAAGGCTGGATAGTTAGAAGACCTTCTTATTTACAAATATGGAATAGATTTTTGAAATAATTTTGAAACCTCTGGAGGTTTGAAGAATAGATGACAAACGGGCCAGAGTGGCTCAGTGTAGCTAGGCACACCTGGGAGAGCTAGATGGATTGGACAGTTTATTGAGGAAACCCCTCTAGATCTATTCAATGATGAGTACTAAAACATTAGTCTGTCTTCTGTGAAGAGTGATCCATGCTTTTAATTCTTGATGTACAGTGTGGAATAGAAACAGGGTGTGACTGGAATCTAAAAGGCAAACTACAGTCAGGTTTTGGTCTAGTGAACTAAGAAGCTGATTCCTTTTTCTGTATCTGTCAGATTCCCAAGTTTTGGAACGCGTTGTTGATTTAAAACAAACCTAAACCAAGATCTGAATTTTCCAGTGTGCTGATTGTCCTTAGATGTGTTTGTCATCCGTCTAAGTGTCTTGTTGATGCTGATGTCTGGCAAATACATCAGAAATCCTAAGGAATGCAAAAGTTATGTGGTGTGGTATAAAGTGAATTACTGGTTATGCTTTTAAATTAAAAAAGAACAACAAACTCTCAACTTGAAACAAAAGTTTAAAACTTCATGTGTAAAAACAGTTAATTAACTTTAAAACATCTGGTCTTTTAAAAATATATTACAGAAATTGATTTTTAAAAAGTCCGCTCTGAATTTGTCCTGGTGACTCAGTTTATTTGGCTGTTGATCACACTTAATTTTGGTGGCTTTTTTTACTGATGAGATAGTCTCAGTTAGAATTAGCTAAACCAATCTGCAGGTCAGGATTTAAAAACACTGAACCACAATATGCCAGTATCTATACTTCTAATATCTCCTACTCCCCATCCCTTCCTTATATGCTAGGAGAAAATGATCTGTCTAGTTTTGATTTATTTTGCACAACACAAACTAAGCTTGTTAAGTCCAAGTCAATTATAACGAAATATTTGGACTGATGTCAGCTTCCTAGAAAATTGTATTGTGTAATTTAGCACTTCACTGTTCTGACAAGCTGAAGGAATGTTTCCACTAGAGGAATCAATCAGAAGAAATGAATAATTGTTTGTGGAGAAATGGGGTATGGGAGGGAGGCAAAAATATCATCCTCTGTGAATTAGACTTAATTTACTTTTGAGTGAACTCAGGCTACCTCTAGAAATACTATAACCTAGAATAGCCCATGACATTGCAAAACAGTGTTCAAGTTGTTTGTTGTATTCACCTTCTGATTTAGCTGACACACAGGGAAAGATCAGCAGCTGAGGAAGTAACTTCCTCTGAACCTTTGATCCCCGATTCTATTGCTGCTTGCTCGATCTTTGCAGGAATTATCTCGCTTTCTCTTATAGTAGCCCTAGGAAGAGTAACTGTCAGACTTCTCTTCCTTGAGTGCATCTTTAATGTTGCATGGTATTCTGAAGGAAACAGTCCAAGTTTACTTGTTCCATTATATTATCTCTTGGTGAAGAAAAAAATGTGGAACTTGTTCTATGTTATCCTGTAAGAGTGTATTCTGTAGAAACCACTGATACAGCAGTTCTTGTACTTACAATGGAAACCTCTGAAGATGATGTCAGCTGTTCTTTGTGGTAGGAGCCTTAAATAGAGTTCCAAGGTGAAACTATTTACTGCAGATACAAGCTTGTCATTTTGTTTCTAAAGTAGGATTCGATCACTACATTACAGGAGTCCTGTTCTTGGCACATAAGTTGGGGAAAATATAAGACTGAGATCAAAATAACTTGCAATACAGTGTAGTTGACTGCAAGTTCTAATATGTCAAGGTTTAGACTTCTACTTGAGTAACTCCATTTGCCTTTGCTTCTTTAGAATAACTTGTCTTATTCTGCGACAATGTCTAAGTAGTTGGTCTCTTACATGACAGTAAAAGAAGAGAAATAGCTAGGAAAGTGGCTACTGTGGCATGCTATGTTCATATTTACGTAGTTGGGGATGAAGGAGGAACGTGATCTGTTTCTGCCTTAGTAAATAGGGCAATGATGTTGCATAACTGTTTCAAGACCTTGTATTTTGGGGTGGTTTTATAAGCAGTACTATCATATTATATTCAATTTACTTACTTAATTGTAAAACCAGAAGTATTGTTTTACTTTTGTTTTTTGAGCTATTTAGGTACAGATTTTTGAGCTTTGCTACAGTTGTGCAAGATAGAATTAAGTGATTCATGAAATCAGTTATTTAAGTCTTGGTTTATTGTTAGCAGGTGAGGCTTTAAGAAAATCACCAAAGAGCAATGCAGTCTACATTTGCAGTGATGCGCCTACCTCTCTGACACTAAGTGTGGCTGCTGTCTAATACTGGACTATTGCTTGACAGCTTTATTTTTTTGAGCCGTGGTTTGTTAATATATTAGCTGTGCAGACATTTTGTTATGCAAAACATGATCTCACATCCATATACAGACAGGCTTGGGTTTTTTTCTCTAGCAAATTGCATCTTTCGCCTTTTGCCTTCCAGTCTGTACATCTTGGTGTTCTTTCCGTCGCTGTACAAAGCTTTAAATAGAAGTTGTCGTTTGTCTCATTCGTGAATCATGTATTCATCAGCCTGTGTGATACATTATTAATCTTTAATCTGAGAATTCAAATGTTGTCACTGAAAATATGCACCTTAGCTTATGTTAGTATTACCAAGGGGGGGGGGGGGGAATCATTAATGACACTTGTTTTTCTTATTAATGGTTTAGATGAAAATTGAATTGCTCTGTTTATACTTATTAAAGCTTATATACTGGGACACAGGTAGGAAAATAATATTTTAAAAGGGTGATAAGGTGCACAGCCACATGATTTTAGCATTGTTCTGCCTGTAAGAACCACCTGCTGTTAGTTAAAGCTCATGCACTCAGACCACTAAGTGCACTTCTTGTTTCTCTAGCTGTATTGTAAGCAATGCCAACTGTAAAAGGAGGAAAGATTGCTCAGATTTTGGGAAGCTTCAGTAGAACATGTTATGGTGTACTGAACTGTAATAATGTTTCATAAATTTAACACGCATTAATTTGCTTCATTGAGAGCAAACGTTCAGGAAAAGAAATGCCGAAATCTACAAAATGTCTGCAAAACTTCCAAGAAATTGTTCAGATCCTTTCTAACTCTGATCTTTAGTTTGGTCATCTGAGAAAAAGAGATTAGTTTGTTTCATTATGAAGTTATGTGTAGCCACATGAACTTTTTATTAAGCTAGCTCTAGGTACAGCTTGATTCTGATTCTCTTTAACTTTGTTGCAATTTCTTGTTCAAATTCAGAAGTGGTAACATGGCCGAATTTTGCATGGTGCTAAGCTCCTTCTGTGAGTTGTTGCAACTAATTGTAGTTAGAATTAGTTGAGATGATCTGTTAATTTTCAGGCAGATGTTTGTATTGATCATTTAGTGAAATTTAATAATAATGATAATTTAGGGATTCAGTGGAAAACAAATAGAAAGAATCAAATGGGACACTTGATCAATCCAGAATGCAAACGCTAGAGAATGGTCATGCCAGTATAGTGAATATGGGATAGAGAAGATACCGTAGAGCCCAATGGTGTAGTTGTTATGATCAGACCATTGAAATGACAATTTTGAGATTCTTAAACACATGCTATTGCAAAACAGAATAACTTTTGCAGGTAAAACCAGAGATGTTTTAAAATGATCTTTGCAAGGTGTTAAAGGGAGAGAGGGGTGAAAGGAGTTGAACAAAACGCAAACTCTGAAGCTTTTGGTCTTTTCTGCTGTCTCTACTGTTCTCAGTGCACACCATTGCTGTCTGCTGATCCCATTCCAGGACTTCAGATTTGGACTTACGATGCCTGCCTACCACTAAGACTATAGTCTGGCTCCAAGGACTTGTAACATTAGAGATCAATATGTTTGTGTAAGCTAAGCATTTGAGGTGTGTGCTTTTGTGGGATTCTTATGTAGGGGGAGTCACTGGGAGACTTCCAGGTGGGAGGGAGGGGAAATCTTGGTGTGGGAGAGATGGTACCCAGGATATTCCGCTGAAAGGGAGCTGGGAGAATTAGAAAATGTAGCTACTGTAAATGGAAATAGCTGTTCAGAGAGGTACGGGAGACAGACGGACTGGGCCACCAAATAGATTTGTTCCAGTGCTTGGCTGGGTTGTGCAGGAATCTTTCCTTTGGCTACTGAACAACAAGTGTCTGAAACCTTGATATTAAAGGTAACAGAGGATTTTCTCCTCCCCCGCTTCAACTGACGTTTCCTGAACAAGAGAAGATCTTTTGTTTATGTACAAAAATGCTTTATTTGAACAAATGGAACTGTTGCTTTCTCATTCAGTAATTGAAGTCTGGATTATGTGCAATTTTGAAAATGTAATTTATATGAAACTACAGTATTCAAACAGAATGGTTGAATTCTCGAAGTCATTATTGGTAAAGAAATACTTGCCTTGTGATTTGCTGGTGTACTTTAAATTATTTGCAGGAGTCAGTAGATACTGGTCTGCATAAAAATATAGTACCTGTGTTGTTAAACTTATTCTCAAGTCTATCACTGATTTAGCTTTGACGTATTTTTCTCTTTAACTTTGAATTTTAGACTGAGGAGTTTGTTGGCACTGGATCCTTGCACCTGCTTGTTGCTTTTGTTGAAAAGGTAGTATTTCAGGTTAAGATGGCCTCTCTGAAGGAAAACAGTTCATCTCTGCCTCAAAGTTCTAGTGCCATATGTTACACCTAAAGTTTTGGTCCACTCACTCCCACCATTCAGCCACTTTTGTTTGTTTTCCATATGTAATTACTAGTGCATCTTGTCTGCAGCCACTTCTGATTTCTTTTCCCTTACACAGCAACAAAATAGGAGAAAGTGTTAAGACCAGGAGACTAGCTACAAACAAGACAGTAGCTGTGGAAATTAAGGTAGTTTCAGTACTTCTAACAGACCAAGTTGTAGTATCTTAACTAAACCTGATATAGCTATAGTTTCCTTGATAATTCATGCAGAACCCTCTTCTTTAGTGCAGACTTTCCTAAAATGATGCAAATCTTTTGGATACAAACTGGTAATAATATTGCCAATTCTTGTCATGTTTGGTCTATTGGGGCTCCTCCTGTTACAGCTATTGTAGTATTTTGTTCATAAAAATACTCTATTGAGGCAAAATACTTACATATGAGTTACTCAGGTCTGATCAAACTCTCATTAAAACCTAATGTTTTAAGCTTTTTCTTAACCCATGTAACTTTTTTTTGTTTGTTTTAGACTGGTATATTAATTAGTTCCTCACCAGCCCTGTTTTGGGGAGGGAAAGCTTACTTAAATATTTTCCAGTGTTTTAAAAAAAAAAAAGAGGGGGAGGAGGGGCACGGGGTAAAAAAGCAGACTGTATGCAATGTTAAATATTCTATATTTGCTTGTGTTTGCATACGTGCATTCAGAACCATTTAAATTGTATGCATGTGTGTGTATACACTGTACTTTGTTTCATCAAAATAATGTGAAATTAGTTAAAAGTGGTATGAATCATAATGACAGACTTGGTGCCTTGGTATCCAAGATACGTTAACATGCTGATAAGTTACTTGTTTTCCTGCTGTGAGAACTGGTTGCTGTATTTGATTCTTTAGCTGAATACAAACTAAATTAAATCTGCAGTGACCTATATTGTGCTCTAGCTAATGACCCAGTTAACCTCTGGTTAATTTTCTGTCTCTTGGTGTCCTGGGAACAGGGACATGTTTACTTCAGTTGCCACAAACCTTTAGAAATGTGCCACTGGCATTTATTATTCTAGAGCTGTGTGTTTTAATAGAAATTAGCTAATGGGCCATGAGGGTCTGCAGAAGTTGTAGAATGCCAATGAGGAGTTTTCTTTCATTTTTCCTCCACCCTGATTTACATGACTAAGCTTTTAGCTTTTCTTGGTTTTGTTTTTGTTTCTTAAGTATTGATCTGTCTCCTGTGGAGGAAACAAACTATTTGCTTAACGTGCAGGAGGACATTATTGTTGGCAGCTTCCCAGAGTCTCCCCTCTTCTGCATACTTTAATTTAAACTAGAACCAGTACAGACACAGGAACGGGAGTTTGCAACTAATGCAATTTTATTATTGCATAGCTATGTTGTGCAAATAAATCTGAATATAACCATAAAATAATAATAATGAAGATCTTGTCTAAGAGCAGATCTGAATACCACTTTTCTGATGCAAATAGAATTCTCTGGCAACTGCGTGGACTACTACAAAGTATGTATACTGTAAAGTATGCGGTTTTTTTCAGGAAATGAAGTTGTACTGATACAACTGGCAGAGCAAGGCAGAATGATTATCTACACTGCTTCATAGTAACAGTCCATGCTGTCTGTGTCACAGAAGCATTAAGTAATGCAAAGTCCAAAAGAACCTAAACCTTTTCTGACATGGATAACATCTAGGGCTTACAGATTATGGCCTTGAGAAACAGCTGTTCTAGAGTCAATCCTTTCTGCACTGTTCCTTGAAATTTTACCATAAATTTGTTTCAGAGACGAAATCCTTCCTTATTTTTTGTTTTGCTCATGGCATCAACATGAACAGGTAGAAACGGCTTACTGAGTGCTCAGCCTTATGCTGTAGTGTAGCTGCTCTGCAAAGAGCAGATGGAAACGGTTCTACAGCAATCCTGGTGCCTGTGTTGGTCAGGTAAACAAGTGGGTTTGGAAGGGGAGTGGGGAAGCTTGTGCTGTTTTGCTGAGCTATAGGACACTTGTGCAGACACTTGTTAGTTTTATTTTGGGACTTTTTATGACCCAAGAAGCACAGCTTGATGATGATACTTTAAAAAATATGCAATGCTGAGAGGGAGAGAAGAATTTTCCATTAAAGGATTCTTGGGAACTTGCTCTGTTCAGCCAGGTGGCTTAGAGGACCACACAAAATAAGCAATCTGTGCTGTGTGCGCGCCTTAGGTATATTCTGTAATTTTGCTAGAGATCAGGTACCGCCACCAGCTGAGAGGAGAACTGGCATTTTTTTTTTTATCATTCTCATGTTCTTGTTACCTGTGAAAAACATTAAATGTGGAAAAAACATTCCTGAGACGACTTTGCAAGCTTTATCACTTGCTGTGAAACCACTGCCATCCAAAGAGGACTTTGCATATGTTCTACCTGGTGGTTACACCAATTTCTTCCTCTCTTTTAAGAGCCTGTCTACGAAGGGTACACCACATTGTATCCTACTGGGCACTGCAAGCCTTCTCCTCCTTATTTTAAGAAGAGGGAAAAATTAAGTGACTGTAGAAATAACAATGCAGTTTTGGTTTGTTATGTTGTTACAATGTGGCTTTGTGCCTGAAATTAAATACTTAAAGTATCCTGCATTCTCCTGAGGTTTTGGTTTGTTTGTGAGAGAGTAAGAAGCAAAATATCAACCTCTGTATTGTTTTGTTTTTCTTAAAATTCCTTTTGTTTAGACTTCATTTTCAAGTTGTGAGACAATAAATCCCTCCCTCTTTACTGACTGGAGCATCTTGAAAATGACAAGTTTTTCTGTCAGTCATCAGAGAGTACCGGGAATTCTGCGTACAAAGGGAGCTACAGTGCCCCCACAGCTTAGTCCCTAGTCTTTTCTGTTTATGAGCTTATTCTGTCAGGGTCTGTTAGTTTTGGTATTGTTAGCGGTTTAACAGGATTTCAGACTTGGTGGTGGTCTCCATGGGTCCTTTCCCTGTTTCACCTCTGAGTATTCCTGCCGTTAGAGGAAAAAAAGCGACTGTGACTGAGAAGATTGGAATTACACAGAATGTAATTCCCTTATTCATAAATTTATAAGGGAATTGCTTCTGTTCGTTAGTGGTTGAGAGTAACTACATTGCAGCTTTTGTAAGGGATGGAATAGACTTTTCAGATATTTTAAATCCTAAGCTCAATGATACCTCTTTATTGTCTTCTCTTTTGTTTAAAAAGAAGTCAGTGCGAAGTTATTCCTGTGTAGATGTATGTGAGGTTTCTATTAATTTGTACAAAACTGCACTCAGTGCTTTTGAGCCAATATAAGGAGAACTTCTTGAGATTGAAGGCCTAACCCGAGTTCCTTCAAGATCAGATAAGAAAAATGTATTGAGTATATTATACTGTGCTCGGGACAATGTTCTCATGTGGTATGTGTTCAGATGAAGTTTTGTGATTAAAAATAGTTTTGCATCTTGTTGAAGGTGCAATCTGACGTAATATATTTATCTATCACAAGTCGTTTCTGAATACCTTACAGTGCAATGCAGAGAACTGCGATCAACTTTTGAAGGTGAAGGTTTAAAAGTGTAAGAAAGATGAAGGAAAACCTAAAACAATTCTGAAACAGAATTTCAGAAAGAAATTTAAGAAATGCTGTTCACGGAGTATGACTTCTGTTGCGTGTCTGTTTGCAAAGAGGGAAAAGATTTCTTTTTAAGTATTTTGAATGATCACAAGGGGTTTCATATAATACTTGATGGATATCATAATAAATCTCTCTGAACTGCTTTTGTTTACGGAAAATACATTACCTAATGTTTCTTTATTTCAAATACTTAACTGAACTTTTCAGAGCTTCTACTTTTGTGTTTGATTTTTCATCTTCAGAGCACTTTTACATTGGCACATTACCTACAGGAAACTTAATTGATGATGCTTACAGCGCGGACACTTGAGGAAAGTGTAGATACTATATCTGTTTGTCTCAAAGGACTGAAAATACTTTGTGTAAGTATTCTGTAGTATAGGTATGGTCTGAAGAGCTAATGTAACATTTGCTTGAGAATTGTTCTTTTTGAAGTGTAAACACTGTAATAAAAAAAACTTGATCCTAAAATAGCATACGGTTTTTCCATTGAAGACAAATGTGAAAAAAAAAAAAAAAACAAAAACAAAAAAAACCCCAAACAAAAAAAAAAAACAAA
The DNA here is from genome assembly GCA_011801015.1 of Ardeotis arabs. Classification (NCBI taxonomy): domain Eukaryota; kingdom Metazoa; phylum Chordata; class Aves; order Otidiformes; family Otididae; genus Ardeotis; species Ardeotis arabs. The sequence continues at coordinate 62,133 of JAAGAY010134055.1, read as the reverse complement.
ACCCAAAGAACAAACCAACCAACCAAACAAACAAACAGAAACAAACAAAAAAAACCCCAACCAGAATTGGTTTTTGATCTTGCAAACATGACTGTAAAAAGTCTATTAATGACATGAATTAATATCTGCTTGTTTAGCCTGATGGATATGATTTCAAAAACCTTCTTCCCAAAAGTTAAAATGTAAATTGCTGTATAGCTCTAGAGGGAAGGAATACAGGATGTTAGTGCTGGCTGTTTGTGGATACTGATTCTGTTACTACCCCAAAGATTTATACACCCAGATACATATTTGGTGTATTGAAATCTGTCCTGTTACATTTTTCTTTTCTTTTTAAACAAAATACCAAGTTTTTAATTACTATCTGCCTTTTTTCCTATTTCCTCTTCTTGATGCTCCCTAATTATTGTGAGCAGGACAACAGTTCATTTGCTAAACAGTTTTCAATACAGAGTGCAGAATTCAAGTAACTTCAATTAAGCCACTTTTCTTCAAGGAATATAAGGAATAAGGTTAAATTCTTCAAGGCAGAATTTAACAAGAGATTATGCCCTCTCCAGGTAGTGCAGCTGTTCAAGATAACACTGATTAAGGAAACTTACCTCAAACTGTGGTGTCTTCCTAAACCACAGTGATGCAAAAGCAATACCTTACTCAGTATGTTTATAGAAACCATAAAGCATGTCTATGTCAAATTTTGTTAAATCAGTTTAAACCCTTGAATATATATGTGAAAACTTGATTTTTTAATTATTTTTTTTTCCCCCATCAAACTGACTTGAAGCCTGTAAATGTAACTTTTCCAATACACCTGACTGTCAGAGTAAAACTCGGCAAATGGAAAAGAAGCTATATGGTAAAATATTCTTGATTTGCAAGGTGGGGGGACAGGTAGCAGTTAAGTCCATGAGTTGAATACTAGATTTTGTCTCTTATTTATGCCTTATTTTATTCTTGCCCTGGTATTAATTTGGAGTCAAGTAACTTTAGTATAGTTGCTTTAGGATACTTCAATACGAAGAGAAAAGGCACTTATTCTTGCCTCTTTAGACCATATCTCTCTGAAGATGTCTTGTTTACCATTCAGAAAAAAAAAAGTAAGCATTTAGGCAGATATATTCTATTGTATTTCTTGTTGATGCTTGTACCACAAGTAAGCCTCTTCATATATATATGTGTGTGAGGGGGGGCATCTTCTGGAGTTCTGTTTATTTCACATTTATTACAACTCAAGAGGAGTAGTGAAGGGAGCAAAACATTTTGTCTTTTTTTAAAATTCAAGTAATGAGTCTTGAATCACCTGATAAGGGTGACTGTGCCATGCATGCAGCCACACAGGAGCTATGCTGAAAGACCCTGCTATTGAACTGTGGCCTTCTGAAGGGATGCCTAGTAGATGCCAGAGGTGCACTGCTCCCTTGCTGCTACACGGTGCTGTGGCTTCTTTTGTTCTCAGATGCTGTGTTTCAGATGCAGCTGGGGAATTCTCTGAGCAGTATAGGAAAGGAGAGACTGTGATGTACTATAAAAGTGAGGTCTGGGAAGCCTTTGCTTTTAGCTCTGTAGCCACTGAGTCGGGATGCTTGACTGAGCCACAAGTGAATGTGTGCCTGTGCTCCTGGCATTTAACCAAGACGTGCTTAGTGGAGGGAATAGCCTTTTCAGTCTTGCTTTAGCTGTCATCATTTGTCCAAGGGATCCATATGTTTCAATATGATGATGTGTGTTACAGAAACTTGGAATTCACTATTTTTAATTTACTGTGAAGTGTTATTAAATGAGAGCACAAAGCCTATAAACAATTAAAATGCAAATGCTGATCATTCACTTTCACATTGAACTTTAAGTTTTAACTCTTTATTCTGCATCTTTTTCTGATGCTGGCTGCAAATAGAATTCAGAGACTTCCAGAATTCTATTAAAACATGGAATCAGAAACATTTTTAGACTTGTGGAATTAGGAACTTCCTCAGTGCTTACTTGAGATATGACCTTGCCATGCCTAAGGTATTAGAAATACACCGATGGAGAGAAAAGAGCTCCATGTTCAATATAAATGTAAAAAAGCTTTAGACGCTGCTGATTATCTGTTGCTTTGCATGAATAACTACAGCAGCTTGCAAATATGTAGCATTTTGCAGAGAGACCGAAGTTGCAAATCCTTTGCAATAGCACTGCACTCAGATTAAGTTCCTGTGAAATCTTTCCTCAGTCAGTAATTTCACACTCTAGGGATGGAACCATGAACAGTTTATGCCATATAAGTCTTGTTTTAATACCACCTTCCTTTAGCTTTGAAATGTTTTTAGGAATTGTTGCTTTTTGATAAGGAAATAGTACATAATGCCGTTGTAGTAAATATTGTAGGTTGTTAGACGTTTTATTTTATAATTGTAGCATCTATGACAATTTAGAGAATGTTGAGAGAGTGAGGCCCAAAACATATTATTTTAGCAGTGCAAATTCTATTTCCTGTGGCAGTCATGAAAGGGAATAACACTTAAAGTAGCTTATTAACATCTGCTTTATCTTTATTTGGAAAATAAAACTTGATTTTACAACATGATTTTATGTGCAACAGGAAGAGCATGTGAAATGAGTAAAGCAGTTTGTGAGAACTTTTACATAAAATATTGTATATTAAAAAAATGGTATTTGTCATATGAGCCTTCTGCATCGTTTGTTTGTAAAGGAGATTCTCAGTGGTAGGACAGAGCACCTGCCCCTAACCCAGAAAGCTGGTAAGGGCTGTTCTAGTGTAGCTAGCAGCCATACAGGGGAGGGAGCGCACCATTTGCCTGGTATTTGGGAGAATTGTAGAACTGAAACTGAAAACTTTCTTCGTGGTGTAAAACATCTGTCACATTAATTGGGTGTTAAGCGATATATTTAACACCTCACACCCTTTTTTACCCAACAACTGTTGTCCTCCTTCCATTCCCCTACCTAGGAGGTCTTGGTTTTATTTTGATACGATTGATTTTGGAGTCAATGTGACATGAAACCCGTAAGATACACTATGATGGGATAGGAAGTACGCTTCCTGGGAAGCCCTAAAAATGATGCTGTGTGACTCCTGATGTGCTCTATTTGGGTGGCAAAGAACATTGTCAGTCCAAAAATGTTCCTGTTTACACACTTTGCAGCTATGTTTGGCAGTGCCCCAGTGTTTATCCATTGCAGTAAAAATTAGGCTTGTTGCACATCTATAGATTTTACAAAGTTTAAATCTTTGAAAAAAAAAAAAAAAAACAACAGTATTTTCTTGATTATGAAGTATAAATCTTCAATTAAAAGTAGTTGGGAAAAAGGGAACAATTGTTCCTGGGAAACTGGGTTTGTGTTGGTTTTTAGTGAACAGAAGTAATAATTTTCATTCTTTCATCCTGGAAACAGCAATATATTATTTGTAGGGCAACGAGATTTTTCTAACTGTAAAACATCCAGTTGACTTTGACTTCAGTCAGTGAAAAATCCTGTTCTGGCTTCTTGCTTCACTTCGTACAAAGTGAGCAAATATGAATGTGCAGAAGTTCATATTTAACATTGTTTATGGCTTGGTTGCCTTATAGACTGGTGCTGTAGGCTTTTCCTGGGTTTGACTCTGCCTCTTGGCTGGAGGTGTAGATGTGAGAAGTAAATGGTACTTAATCTTGTAGTAGTGTATAGCTACTTGGAGAGACTGGTGAGGTTATAGATGCCAGACTGGCTCATAATCCTACAAGAGTCAGGTTGAGCAGTTGAAAAAAGTGGCATAATGGAACTGAATAATCTGGACTATCTGTATTTACTATTTCTGAACAATGTTTAATTTAGTCCTTAATCTGTGTTTATGGGCTGCTTTCTTCAGCTTTTGCCTGTTTATTTTTCATTTTTGTGCTGCACACTTACTTTTAGGAAAGTTTTCTTTCTAAATCAACTGAAAAATTGACTTTAACTGTCGCTTCTGTGGGTTACAGGACTGTGATCTCTTTTCTGATGTGATGCATGGCTGATAAATGTTTGTTACTTCTGTTAGCAGACGTTAGATGAGGAAGGATCTTGTAGGGAACTGAATGTTGGAGTAGATAAGCTCTTAATGGCTAGGCACAAATGACTTCTCTGTGAAACAAATCCTTCTGTCTGCCTTGATTTATTTATTTGGATTTTAAGTAGAGGGAGTACTTTTTTTAATTTGTCTAGTCCGAGCGTTGGGTGTTAGAAAGTGATGAAATGTCTAAGAATGAGGAAATAAATAGAGGACTAGACTTTTAGACAATGTAGTTCTTGCTGTTTATATTCCTTTGCTCATATTGGGAATATGTGTGTGGGGGATTGTGTGGTTCTGGTTTGGTGTGGGTTTTTTTTTTATTATTAGTGTTATTTTAATACTAACTGTTCCCCTTGATATATAATAACAAATGTGTGGTTTTCATTACTTGTTTATTGCTAGGTAGATCACTTTGAATGAAAATACCTTAATTGTGTAAAGACTGCCTTACTGTGTTTTCTTCAGGCATTCATGTTCATTAGAAATATGAAATCTAAGGTACTTTCATGGTAAATTTAGAAATATGCTTCAACTGTTTGTCTGTTAGTATAGGCTCTACCTACATGTATTCGCTTAAAAACAAAGATTAAACAGATCAACAGAGATGACAGCAAGGAATAAAAACTTGTAATAAAATAAGTAAAAACGTCCAAGTTCTGTGTATTACATATTGCCAGGCAAATGCTTAGGAGAGAATGCAATTGTGATTGATTAGGTTATTCATCATACATGAGTTGCCATAAATGAGTTGTATTGATTTTTATTTATTTTTATTTATTTATCGTTTTGTATCATGTGGCTCTTAAACCTCCTTTTTTTTAAAAAAAAGTATTGCAAGTGCACACTGTACATATGGTAGTACTGCAGCTGAAAGTGACCAAAATACAAATATGCTTTTAAGACAATTCTTCTAAAATCTGTTACTTTAAATGAACCAAGCACCAACATTTTTATGCAGAGATGAATGCTAATATCATCTATATAATCTGCAGATGATGTTACCCTCTTTACATCTTGAAATGCAGTAGACATTTTGATCACTTGATCTGAAGTTCTGTCTTACGAAGTTGCTGTAATTGTGACTGCATTTGTGACAATTATTCGTTCACATGTGAGTCTGCTGATAATGAAGTTCAGGTGTTGTGCTTGCTTGAAGTATGGCTAGAAAGTTGTTAGCCTTCAGTAATAGCTGTGTTTCAGTTTTGTGTTCCCAATGTAGCCCCCAACTAAAAAGCAAGAATGTTTCAATTTTAACATATCTCTCTCAACTAGAGATTTCTTTTCATTGGTTTCATCCAACCAGTCTGTGATAGTTTCGATTCCAGTTTTTGCTTGTGCTATACTCTGAATGGTTGTATGGAAATACAGAGAGTTTCCTCTTTTGTAAGAAACTATGAAATGCTGGTTTCTATTTTCAATCAAAATCTTAAGAGGAACAGTACTTATTGCCTAGTAAAAGCCTGAAGCAAATTCTGTCTGTAAATTCGTGATGCCACCTTATAGTAAAGGAAGCTGCAGTGACATGTCTGTGCCAGAACTCTGAATTATGAGGGTCTGAATGAACTATTCTTCAAATTTAAGGTGTGTTTGATTAACTACGTAAAAATGTAAGAGATTAGAGAAGTCTTCTCCTTTGACACTAAATCTCCTCAGAATTCCTTCTGAGCATTCTTGTTATGTAGAAATTGTTTGAAAATCAATGACAATTAATAGTTTTGTTTAGAAATAAAATGCACTAGATCATGCTTTGTGTAGCTTTGCATGCACAAAATATTTAATGCTTGTTGTGCTGTGCTGCACATACCAACCACCACAACAACAAAACTTTCTGTGATTTTATGGTGAACTGAAATCTTACGTGGTACTTTTCGGCTATACTTCTTTCTCACAGAATAATTCAGGCTAGAAGAGGCCTCTGGAGGTCATTTAGCTGAATTCCTTCCAAGCCGGAGATGACTTCAAAATTAAATCGTAATTTATTGCTCCTGTCTCCTCGCGTAAATACAGACTGTCTCCTTCCAGGTGGGGTGCAGCTGAACTAATATGTCTGACCTATTAATCTGGTCCAGTCAGCCTCTGTTATGAAGACAGGCATCCCTGATGTCTCTGATAGAGTCCAACAGAGATACTCGACTGCGAAGGAGAGACACCTTCGTTACACCTGTTGGAGAAGCTACTAGGGAGAATCTAGAGCACTTCCTGACTTCTTGTATAACAAAGTCCTCCATGTGACAAGTCTAGAATATGCTGCAAATATCATCCACTCAGCAAAGCATGTGCCAATGTGGCTTCTGTGGAGACGTGTGCTGTTACAGCTAATTTATTTTTACGAGGTTATTATGTTGCTCCTCTAGCAGAGGTGGCCTGTGTGATAGCCTAACGTAGGACAGAGTCAGTTTCTGTAAGTTTTTAATAGAGAGACGAAGCTGAACTACATGCAGTTTAAGATGCAAAACAGGGGTACTGTGATCTCTTTGGTTTGTTGTGGCTGGATGGTAGTTACTTACTAATTGAGGGGATCAAACCGAGTCATCCTGTTATCTATAACTGGAAGAAAGATGCTTAAGGTGATTTTGGCTCTTCTGAGTCAATGGTAATGATTAGACTTGGGTTGCCCAAAGGCTGCAAACTATTTTATCCACTTTGTCCTTGCTTGAACTTATATGCTGTTTGCTTGATAGCTCCTGTTGTCCTCCACTAGCATTGCTTGCTTCAGCTTTTGCTGGGTTCAGTGAGAGCCTGCTCTTATTGGAACTTTATTTTATACTTAATTAATTTAGCCATCAAACATATTTCATCCTGGTGGCTAAAAAAGGAGGAGTAGTAGTTGAAAATTGTTGGCAAGAATAAGAGATTAAAGACGACCAGAATAGTATCTCTTCTGTTCAGTTACTCGTTATAGAAGAGATGTGATAATTGGAGTGAAGGTGGTGGGGGGTAAAGTTTGTGCATTGTATTTTATAAACTATCCTTGCTGGTTCTGATATATAGGCCTAGATAATACCTCTGTTCTTTCTTATTTAAATAAAATGGCAATTTTTTTTGATGGTAACAATGAAAATGAAAAACTAAAACCTGTCTGTTCTGCCTGGTATTAAGATCTTTGAAGCTAAAATACTTTTTTTTTTTTTTTTTTTTTTTCTCTTGTTTTTTTTTTTTTTTTTTTTTTTTTTTTTTTTTTCCCTTGTCATTCTTTTCTCTGTGTTCTCTCCTGCAGTTTCTTGCCACCACCATTAGTTTTGGAAGTAGCTACCTTTCACTGACAGCTTGTTGCAGAGAATACTGTATTCCAAGTAGTCCCCAAAATGTCTATAAAAATGTGTTTGATAACACAAAAGAATGAAATAGCTATGTAAAGAAGTCAGCATCAAGCTTGTGGGAGCTCTACATTGGAGCTTATAATATAAGCACATTCCGGTTTAAACTGAAACTTTGCAATAACAAATTAAGGACAAAGAGCAGACAGTGTCCTATAGAAAAGTACCTCTAATTGGTCTTCTATTTTGGAAGACAATGTCTGCTTAAGTTGTAACAACAATCGTTGTTGTTGTTGTTACATCTTGTGGAAAATATGGTAGATGTTTGTTAATGTCCACACAATAATGCTGAAATTTTTCCGGAATTTAACTTTTTTCTTTAAAAGGATTTTTCACAGTAAAAATATCATACTCCATAATATCCATCTATATCAAAATCAATATGCAGAGCGTGTGATTAAAAGGCAAACATCAGTTTTAATTGAGGCTGTTCTTACATTCTGTACACTTCAAGGAAATTAATGGCAGTGTTGTAGTCCTTCAAGAAAAATTAATTATCCCTGCTGATTCCCAGTTCCCGTGCTTCCTTCTTAACCCTGTTTTCTGATAGCCTAGCAGCTTTGGAGAGCCACTGTTTGTTTATACAGAATATTTCATTGCTTTGAGGGGAGGGTGTGGGCATTTAAAAATTTACCAGCTGTTTCAGGTCACTTACAGCTTAAGCAGCTCTTTCATTTTGAATGATTTATTTAGTTGGCCTCTCACTGAGTTGTCAGCCGTTTGCAGAGACTGTAACCGTGTAAAGAAAAGATTCTAATTTGTCAGCTTGAGAGAAGGGGGGTTGTTTTGTAGTCAGAGAGAAAAAGGAGTTAGTTCATTTTGTGAGTCTGACATGTTGGCTATCCCCAGATGCAGTACGGAAAGAAAGGTGGCTGTCAGCCATGCATTTGTGATTAAGAGATTGAGAAGAGAAGAAGGGGTGAGTGTGTAAGATTAAAGGAATGTAGTAGAGATTGGAATAGGATATTTCTTCTGAAAGACATGAGAGAATGTACATGTGTGCACATTTTATGCCTCAGAGGGAAAACTAGAGGGAGTTGTCAGAATTATGAGCAGATGTGAACAAGGAGCTGAGCTTTCCCCCAGCTTGAGAATAAAATAGTATATGACCTTAAAAAGAAATAACCACAGACTGTTAAATAAGATATGACTGTGGAGTATATACCTTCTTCTAGGTGACTCATCTGCTATGGAAGTTCATGACAGCAGGAAGTTTGTCAGATGTATGGCACAGTTGCTTTAAAAAAAAAAAAAAAAAAGTTTGACAGTAGTGCTGAAGTAATTTGAAGCAAGCCTCATGCTGCAGATGTAAATTGATAACTTCTAGAAATCCAAAAAGAATGATGCATGTCATCTGTATAAATTGGCATGCTTTGGCTGAACATGTATTATTAGGGTGATAAAGAGTTTAGCTTTTATGAAATATCACATCTTGGCACTTGGAAGGAGTAGGACAAGAGCAGGATTAGAAGATGATGATCCCATTGAGGTAATGTTTTTCAAATGTGCATCTAGAAACTGGTTACATTTCAAGTTGATGACGCTGGTCCCAAAGGATAACAGCAGGTATCGTTGGCATACTTGTAGAATGTGATTTAAGTGATGCTGTAGTTAGTATTTGTATAAAATTGTATTTAACAATGCTAGTGTTCCTTAATTATATTATTGACCCTATCAAAAGTATCTTTGTAAACGTCTGCTTTTCTTGTACCTACAAGTGCTTTATATAGAAACAATTTAGCACTAATAATGCAGATCGTATTCTGGGAAAACACATTTTGAAACCAAATTCTTTACTGACTCTTTCGTTGTGGGAAGATGCTGAGATTTCTGAACAGTTATCCTTCGAGTGTATTGTAATAACTAACTCACTGTCAGAAGGTTTAGGTTCTTTTACCCGTGGACTTTTATTATAGCCTGATCTCTCCAATTTTGAGTTGTATACTTTGTACATGTTTTGTACATGCAGACAGCTATTGGTAAAGGCAAGTGGTATTGAAGATCTAGAATGGATATAAATCTTATTTGTCAGATATCTGTTGCGCATATGTGTGTGTATATATTTTATGTATTTTTTAATAGATTGACTTATGTAGTAACAGATTAAAATAACAGGAGTTCAGGGTTGTTTTTTTTCTTTAGATGTGTTTAACTGTGCCTTTCTGTGCTCATAGTACATTGCTCTCTACTGATAGGTGTTTCTTATGAATATTGGCTACTTCATATACACTATTTGAAATGATTGGCATTAGTGATATATGCATAGCTCCCTTTATAGTCTGCTTAAGTTAGTGAATCTGTATTTAAGACACGTAGAGGCTAGACTTGGCTTATAATTTTTGACAGCTTCAAATATGTAGTCACTAAAATTAGTCTAGCAAGATTGTTCTGTTAGATGTGCAAGAACTGTAGTCTTTATTGCTTTGCTTGGGTAAACTTTCTGTTGGTCCCTGCTGTGTATCATATTTCATTCTCTTTAGATGCCTGCCTTTTGTTGTTGTTTTTTCAATCTGTTTAATGTTTGCATTTTTTTCTGCACAACTCTGCCCAGTGTGTACATTATGTGATTGCAAAATACCCCAAACTATTCTGTGATTCTATAAAACTGAGAGGGACCCTTTAGACCAGAACTAATTGGCATTTTTGGCTTCCAACAGAAAGATTTATAGCAAATACTATATTCCTTGCAGTCATATGCTAACTACAGTGGTAATGTATACAATTGCACTCCATCAGGGTGACGGAAAGCTTAGAAGGATGTTTTCCTTCGCCTGTAGGTAGCATGTGAGAGCCACGATCAGTCACTTTCAGAGACTCGTACATCATACACATATCTGAATGTCTGCTTTCCTGGGTGCACGAGAACTGGATGGTTTTTCATTCATAAGCTGTTTTTCATTATATTTTTTAATACAAGGTCACAGTTTCTTGCATGATTGTAGTTGATAATACAGGAGTTAAAGACAAAACAAAACAAAAAAAACTTTTCTGAATGATGGCGCATGTCACAAAATAAAGAAAGGACAAGGAAGGGGAAATAAACTGGTGTGCAGAAAGATAAATTGAAAACATCACCACCTAAATATTCTAATATCAGAGGGTTTTTTAAGAAAATACAGCTGTCCTCGAGTATAAGTAGTATTTGTTGCACCTAAACAATTTTTTTAGTAATACAATTAAACTAAATCTTGTGAAATGGCCAAAATAAAATGCATATAAATAGCTTTCTTCAGTGTTGCAATGAGACAAAAAAAGCACGGTCCTGCGTGGAAGTTTCAGTTAGTTTCAATATAGATTCCAGCACAAAGCATTTTAAATAAAATGAGAATATAGAAAAAATAGATACTTTTTTAACAAGTGAAAAATAAGTGGTAGCTTTATTGTTTCTAAGGGAAGGTATTTTTGAGATCAAAATACAGCACAAATGTCAAGGATAGGCTCACATCAGGCCTAAGCATAGACATTCTCAATAGGATGCAGTGAAGAATTTTGTTTCCCGCAGGACTTCTTTGTATAAATGAAAAGACATCCGATTTTCATTTTAATAAATATTAAAAACTGAATTCAGGCTGTATGGAGCAATGGAGGTATTTGGTTCTGTGTATATAAATAATTTTGCTTACTTAAAGTCTCAAGTGGAGTTACAGAGTGCATGTTCTGAAATGTGCACAGAGGTGTCTCCAGCTCTTGGGACTAAATTCTGCAGAGCTATGGTGGTATAACACCTGCATCTGTGGAAGTAGGGACTGTGTTAAGGAAGTGCTGACTCTATTGTTCTCTTGGCTCTGTGTTTATAGTGTATGTTAAACTCCTGTATTCCTGTTCCTGGAGTAAAGGAGTGGTTTTTTTCCTAATTAGGTGTACTATTTTCCCTTTTTTTCTTAATGTCCTACTAATCTTTTCTTCTTTGATAAAAAGCTCATATATTAGCTCTTGCATTCTTTTCAAGTTTTGTTCCTCCATCTCTTCCCCCTCTCTACCCTCCTGTTCCAAAAAGTAAAGACCAGTGCTTGGGCTTGTTAATTTTCCTGTTCCTTTTCAGTGCAAGCTTGTGTGCCCAGCAGCTATTCTTTCTCGACTCTTCACAGCCACAGTCTGTCCCTATGTGATGTACTCAGACTGATTCGGCTTTCAAGGAACTGCTTAACCAGCACCCTTTGCAGAAATGGAGGGGAAATGGAGGGGAAAAGTGGGAAGAGTAGCAAGGTTTCAAACTCCCTACTTAATGCATCTCTTCCTGAAATTTGCAGCAGTACCTGACAAGCAAAGAAGGGAAAGGAAAATCTTCTTTTTTTCCTTCCATCCTCCTTAAAAAAAAAAAAAAGTATTTAAAGGGATCAATTGATGGAATTGTTTCCCAGATGATGGTTGTCTTGCTTTTCACATACTGTATGTATAAATACATATATTTCAGTAAATAGTTTAAAGTTTCTTATATGCAGTATAGGTATGACTCTCCTTCTTACTAGTATAACTATTCAAATTTCCAGAAAAGTACTTCTGACCTTGCATCAGGATAAATGAAAGGGAATTTGATTCTTGTATCCAGAAACTGAAGAATCTGAAGTTTCTCCTTTCTTTTCTGTTGTTAGCATGCATTAAATCCACCAATAAGTGTTTCTTTGCCTGATTAGAGGATTGGTACCACTCTAGCAATGTACTACTATACAGTATTACACCTTCAGGAGGTTATGAAGGCAAGATTCTAGCTTCTCCATAATTTTGTAATCTAGTTGAAAAAGAATTTATAGGGACGGGGTGTCAGCTGTAAACTTCCATGATTTTGGAAACTGGTGTTTGGGTGGGTCAGGTAAGTGGCTTGTTTCAGGGAAAGGCTTGAGGTAAAAGCTTGAGCTGAACAATTTTGTTTTCTGTTAGACAGTTTTTGTCAGTCTGTGTATATATTAATCAATTAGTGCAAACACAGCTTGGAATTAGGTGTAATATTTCTTATTTAGTTCTAATTTGAGGAAATTCAGGTGCAGCTGGGACCAGGACTGAAGAAGTGTGACATGTTGTGGAGGGCCCTTTATGAATGGAAGTAGAGAAAGGAGTTGTGTTTGGATGCAACAGGCAAATCCATGTGTAAGTAAGTTGGTTAATTTAATGGCTTACAAAATAAATTGTTTTGTAGTAGAACTTTGAGACTGTAAGATGTAATTCCCATATTATAAAGGTACAGTTTTGTCATTCTAATCTCGCACTCGATTAAACAGCAGATCGAATGGAGAAGTCTCATATTTTAAAAAATACACTATTTTTTTTCAAATACACAGCACTAATGAGAACCACTTAAAAATAAAACCTGGCTTTGCAAACATAACATCATGATGAAATGTATGTGATTAAATTCTGTCACATCCCATATTTGCAAACTATAACTTTGTAAAGGATCACCACGTCATTAGTGTGAATTAGTGAATTTCCTATGCGGTGTCTGGCATAATGGAAAAGTGGAGTCATCTAGAGATGCAGCAAACTACAATTCTGCAGAGAAGATGATGTTAAAAACATTAGAAGATAATCACTCTAAACCTGGCATTTGACAATCACAGTAGTCTAGATACAGCCAGCCGTTCATAACTGCAGTGAGCAGTCATTCCGTTCCAACCATACGGCAAATAATAATCCGTTACAGTAACAGTAGGAAATAGCAACGTGTGCATATGTAGATGTTATCAGTTCTTCAGGTGTACCACATGTCTAATTGTGGAATGAATTATGAACACAATAATTGTAACTTAATAACTTTTGTAGTTACGTGTTCATTGTGTTGCTGTGAATATATCCTGGCTTGTAAAAAACAAAACAAAAAAAAAAAAAAAGAAAAGAAACGTTCACATCCCACTTCTCTCTTTCTTGAGGTTTTTCTTACATGTATATAATACTGCTGTGACTTGTTATTCTATGAGCATTCTGTGATTAAATTCTAGGGTGAAGACACCAGTGATATAAAGTAACAAGTGAAAGTTGCTGAGATTTCATCTTGAGATTAATATGTACAGGCAACAATTCAGAATCAGATTTCAAATCTGAAAATATTTTTCATTTGTGGCCACATGAATGACAAGTACTTGTCACATCTCTATCTTATCTCCATACAAACTCATCGCAGACGATAGAAAAGGAAGTATGCCAAGTCTTCTGTAAAAGATAGTCTGTAACCTCTATTAGTTGCTGGGAGGTTTTTATTTACCTGCCAGAGAATCCCTGATGATACAAATAAATAAAAATGATCAAGGGTTCTACCAGAAGAACAAAATTGGAGTTCCGTGGTCCACCCATAACTCTGGTAAGAAGATATAATCAAACCTTATCCAAGTTATAAAAGTAGTGTATTTCCTCTTGATCATAAGTGTGATGTGTATAAACAATTTCTAGTGTGCTGTACAGAATCTATCTTTGGAATTAGTATGCCATACAAAATAGTTATAGTGCAATCAACTACGGCAGTTCAATTACTGGCTGTTGAATTTTTCGTATTTTCTCAAATCTTAGCCATATATAAAAACTTTATTTCTAAAATTCCATAGATAAGATATTTAACTGTGAGTCTACAGAATGATACACAGTTTCGTGTAAATGAAAGAAAGATGCCTTGTAAAAGAAGAAAAAAAATGTATCAGCAAATAGAATAGAACTTTGTTCCCATTGGTAAAAAAAGTGGGTACAGATATTTTACCTGAAAGACTTTCACCATCTTCCTTGTTTTCAGAATTATGTAGGGCTTGGCTGTGGAAATGTTGACCATTCTGAGATTTCATGGTGTTTCAGTAGAGTTTGGTTCATATAGCCTTTACTCTCATCAAGTTTTTACTTTCAGCAGAATTGTAAAAAGGTGAAGGACAGGAAGTGTTTCTCAGTGTTAGATGAATCTTGACTTTCCAATGTTGTGTAAACTTCCAGTAAAAAGATTATCTGAAAGAAAAAAAAAATGCTGCTCAATGATCTAGGCTACAGTATTTTTATTAGACAGAGCTTTTAGCTCTGGTATTGTAGATGGGAAGAAGTAGGATTCCTGGGATACCTAGCTGCTAGAGAACTTTAGATGGCATGGTAGAAAATAGGAATTATTTTTCTTCTGTGAAGAAGGAAGGAGTGCTCTTCAAACCAGCTAGAAGACGGAAGTCTTGTGACAAATATTTCAGTTATTTAGTGTATAGCATCAAAAAGCTATATTGATTCTGGGTCACAAAGAAACTCTCATAGGATTTTTTTAATTTAGACAATTTTGGCACCAATCTCCTACAGCATTGAAGCTTTGAAAGAATGTTGTAATTTTGGCAGGAGTGTTATAAGTTAATGATCCTTAACGATAATGTATTTCACATCATGAAGGAACATTTAAGAAACAATTCTTTGGAACTTCCAAATTGTAATGCTTCCTCTTCCCCCTCACCAGGACTGTGGGGATCACAGAGGGCAAGCAGGTAAAGAAATAGTAGCAGGTGGTCTAGAGATGGCTTATATTTTTTAAATTTTGGTTTTTTTGTGTGTGGTATATTTAGTATGACTACTTAAGACTAAGGTATCAAGCAACATTAGTAAATTCTAATTAAGTTGGTCTAATCTCAAAGTCATCTTGAGTTTGGTAGGAAGGACAATGGTTCACTGCTATTAGCTACAGAAATGAAGGAGATCTGGGTATTTACAGTTCACAGAAACATTTTTTTGAGGTTGATGTCAGTGTGGGCTGTCAAACTGAAAAAAAAAAATACTGCTGAACGAATACAGAATTCTAGCAGCATACTTGAATTTGAATTTCCTGTGATTACTCAAGGGCATGATAAATCTGTTTCACAAAGATTACAATGGACGTATGCTGTGGTCAGTAAAATGTACAAGAATCTTAATCCACAACAGAAACCACTTTTCTGAACTCTTGGAAAATAGAAAGTACATAAAGGATGTAAGTCTTCTTTCATTTTTATTGTGTGTGCCTGTGTCTGTACATATCTATATATAGGCACACATGTATGTCTATACAAGCTAAAATAAATGTGTGTTTAGGAGGGTGTACATGTATGTATATCTACATATATATTTATAGAATCATAGAATAGTTACAGTTGGAAGGGCCTTTAAAGGTCATCTATAATTTGAACTATTTTAAAAAAAATCCCTTCTCCCTTTCTTCCCATGCTTAGTAGAAATGATTTAGTCTCTTAATACTTTCAGGGACTGTTGTGCATTTGGTCAGTCTGGGGATGGAAGTTAAGATCCATGTCTCTGCATGCCTACGTGTCTGCCAAGCCATTTTGGCATACTCCCTTCCCGAGTGATGAATCAGCAGTAAGTTCTTTAGTACTGTTGAGGTATACAAGATGACTAAACCGTAGCTGAAGGAAAGAAGCCTTGTGAATAAGAGGGTGTTCCTTATGTAGTGCACTTGAACTCATTTTTTTTGGTGTATGAGGAGCACAGAGTGAAATCTTCCAGAATAGACAAGAAGAATACAAGAACTTATGATCTGTCTGAAAAGTTACATTCCTGACTCTTGGTACTTGGTAAACTCAAGCTCTTCAGTTTTCTGAGGTTTTGTGTTGTTTCTTGACTAAATTGGCAGTATAATCCTCAACTACCGTGGTAATCCAGGAAGGCAAAGCTGTAATGTAGGCTGAAAAATTATAATTAGTGTGTAAATACTGCAACACCTTTTTCTATGTCTGATCTGTCTCCAGCCTTGGTACGTTCCTTAGCTATGTTTCTTACGCTTGTCAGCACTCTGAAGAAATGTATTTCACCAGTGTATTCTAAACTTTGTGGACCTCTAACCTACGGTTCCTATTTCTTGGTGTGCTTGTCATGGACTTCAGAGGTGAAAGCTGCATCTACTTCTCCTTAAAACTATCCATGGCTTTTGTCATGATTGTTAATAAGAATATATATGTGGCAGATGGGGAGTACAGAGTATGAGAAAGTACACCAGTCAGCAACCCCTGACCAGAAAGGTATTTTCTTAGAGACTGACATGTTTTGTACCCTTTTGCATACCCTTATTGGTTCACTTAAATATATTGGTTAAGGTGTTAACCTCATTGTTTTGCTTGCAATTACCGTTGCAAAGGAAGCTTCCTCTTTTTAGATAACTACCCTTGTTGCATAATTCAGCTGGCATTGATGGTATGATCACACTAAGTAAAAAACGTGTTGTGGTTTATACTTAATGAAACTATCTATGTGTCTAAACTGCTTATCAGTAAGCATATGCGAAATGTTCATGGTTCAGCTCACTCGTAATCATTTCAGGTAATTTCTTGCCTGATTTAATAACCTCTACCAAAATTGGTACAAACTTGTCTTCTGTAATACTTGACTGATAAAATAAAGCATATGGTGAACTTAAGCCTTAGCAAATGACTTCCATGTTAATTTCAAAAGGTTAGTTATGCACTCTACCACTCATACAAGCGCCAGAAATTCATTAAAATGTTCCTGTCAGATATTGATAAATTGATTGGTGAGGGTGAATTCTGAAACAATGTTCTGCTTTAGCATTTTAGTGAGCTGTCAGAAATAAACAGTTGCAAATATCAACATGCTTGCACAGTCAAAGAACACTGGTTTTAAAGGTGACAACAACATGCACTACTCATAACTTTATGGTCTATCAACCACTTCAATGATTATGGGAATAAACAATTCAGTAAAATGTAAGGGTGTGAAAGTCTAACATTGAGGAAACCAAAATGACATAGTAAGAGTTAATAATGGTGTCTAAACAATTTATTAGGTATTGAAATCACAGATTGCATGATTACTTCACGAAGAATATTCTTGTAGCAAAGGTTGCATCAGATAAATTAGATATCTGGACTGGAATGATTTCTCTGTTTAAACTTGGCTCCTAAATTAGTGGTCCTGAATTATTTTCTGGAGAAACCCACCTTTATTCCATTTCCTGTACACTGAATGCAATATCATAGCTTGGACATCTAAAGAGGAGGGCTAACACAGTATAACGAATACATCCTCACACTTCTTAATATTAGGTTCCTAAAGTTATTTTGTCCAAATTATCCTTTCTTGGCTGGAAGATTGGAGAAGTTCATTATCTGGAATATATAATATCAGTAATGGTACTTTCCATTGTTCATCTTTCACATGAGAAAAAAAAAATTGCTTAGTAACTGTGTAAATGATAAAAAAAATGTTAGTTATGCTAATCTCGGATAATACATAGGCATTCCATTTCTTTTATTCTTCCTCTTTTAAAAAACTTAGTCTGTGCTATATGTTATAATCAGAGGTTTTTTAGCAACTGTGGTAAATTATGTGTTGTTCTTTGTGCTGCTTTGACTGGTATGACTTCTGAGAAAATGAGGAGAAATATACTTGTTCATAATGAATGAAATAGGCTTCACATTTGATTATTTGATCATAGTCAATACTATAATCAAATAGTATAATCATCAGATACTAATGATAGTCTGTGCATTTTGCAGCAGCTACAGCTCTTATTATTCTAAATAAATTCTGAACATTAAAATGTCTTTAAGCAGGATGATATTTCAATATGAATCATAAGAAAATTCTGATGAGAAAGCACCTCAAGACATCATCTAGTCAAGCCCCTGCTCAAAGCAGGATCAGCTATGAGGTCAGACCAGCTTACTTGGGGTTCTTACAGGCTGGTCTAGAAAGTTTCCAAAGGTGAAGGTGGCTGGGGGAGAGGAGGTGGTTTTTATTTTTGCACTTATATATAGACACAAATATAGAAAAAAAAAGTATACATATATAGATATAAAGGTAAGCATATATATATATATACACACACATATTTTAATACACTATACTCCAATGCTCAAAAACAATTAATAGCCTTAAATGACCTTTA
Organism: Ardeotis arabs; assembly: GCA_011801015.1. NCBI lineage: Eukaryota > Metazoa > Chordata > Aves > Otidiformes > Otididae > Ardeotis > Ardeotis arabs. Next base: position 43,949 of record JAAGAY010134055.1, on the reverse strand, counting down.
CCCTCAAGATTCTATGCAGAAGGATGGTCATTAGGAATCCCCCTTGCCTGGGTAGCTTCAGTTCCAAGTTGCTGCCATGTTCAAGCATGCTTTCTAATACTTGTTGAGCTGTTTAATAATTCTTAAGTTTACTATCGCTTAGTAACACAACTAGTTGGCTTTCTTATGCCACTTGCTACAGTTGAGCTAGAAATCAGTGGTTGGTCTGCATGAGCAGAAATGTAAGGATTTTTTCATGCTTTTGGCGTGCTGTGGTTATGCACTCAAAGTTTTATTTCAGAGTGGTCTTCTGTGTATTGTTTGTAAGCAACATACACCTTCAGTGCACCTTTGTCTTTTCCTAGAGGAAGTAGAGGATAAATGTTAGGAAATTATGAAGAACAGAATTAAAAGTTACCCTTGGAAACAACATAGGCAAGAACCTTGGATGAAAAGAGAAAATATTTACATCTATAGTTACCTTCATTTCAGATGGGAGCTTGTCCTGTTCATGAGCAAGAATATCTGCATTACTGATAGCTGAGGTGTAATATAGTCAAATTTTGAGCAACATCATCTTGAACAGGTGATATGTTGTAAGACTGCATACTTTCATGCAGCTGTAGATGTTATTAAACATCTTGCAGAATATTTGAAATATTTCTAATGTTAGTGATGCCGCAGTCTGAAATGGAAGCCCTTTAGCTAAAGGAGCTAAAACTCTGAATTTACTCAGCTTGTAGACAAGATATTAATGATGCATAGTAAACATATCTAGACATTCTAATATACATCCTCAATTTGTCATCCTCTTATCTGTCTTTGCCTCATTAAGTGGAACTGGGAATAGCATTTAGAATGAAATCCTGAGGAACTGAATGTTCAATAAAAACTAGCAAAAAAAATTCATACGTAAAAAGTGCTGGAGAAATTTTAAAATGGAGGTTATTTAATCTTGAATATATTGTACAAATTTCCTCCCCTTTATGCAACTATACTGCAAAATACTTACCTGCAGATCCCTTATATAAAAATTCATATTTTTTTATGGACTCACTTGGTAAAGATTTCTTTATGAATGCTTTCCTAGTCAAACTGTAGCTAGATTGGCATAATAGCACCTTGGTAATAAAGATACTTCTCTCTAGTAGAAGTAAGATAGGTTTATTAATTGTAAACATACCGTGAGGTGGGACATTGATGGCTTCAGACATCTTTGCATTGTTTATGTAAATGTGAATTGTAACTGTGGCACTGGGGAAAAAAAGTTTGTGACAGTTATTCTTGTGCCAAAAACTTAATGAACCTAGACCTTCTGCTTTTAAAGATTTGATGCTCTTAATGTCTATTTATAAGTAAAAATTTTGTCTAGGAAGGAAGAAACTTCACAGACAAGTACCCATGAAAGAATACTAAAGCTCATTAATAATTGAATGATCTTCTAGTGGAATTTATGTTGGAATCCTATAGTGACTATCCTTGAGGTTAGAAAAAGTGAGATACTTAAAATGCTTTTACTATAGCACATAGCTTCTGCACACATGGAGTGAGAAGTGAAATATTCAAAAGTTTGCCTCAAAGTCAAGGTGGACAGGATCACTGTGTAAGAATATAATTTTCTGGTTACAAGTGTTAGAGGTGTGCAGCACAATTGAATAGGAAAGGTTGTGTATTTAACTTCAGATAATCGTATGGGTGATTCATTCTTATGATGATGTTTTGGAGATTTAGTGTTTAAAATCCTCTATAGCAACAGTCTGGCTGTGATGCCTGAGAAAGAAGATAATGACAGACCAGTATTTTCTTCCCTACCATATGCCTGAAGATAGCTGTTTAAAGGGTGGTAGGAAAGGCATGACAAGAAATAATTTGTATTTTGGCTAAGCAGAGTGCTGGAGTACATGTCAAATGTATTTGACCTTCTTTTGTATTTAAATATTTTAAATAATACAGGTCTTACGTAGTAGTTTCTCTAGTCTCCATTATTAGATGCATTGTTATTCAGTTTTCCTGTCAAAATTCTTTTTTCAGTTTGTGAGTTGATACTAGTTGTGATCAATTCAATGTACGACAGGCTTGAGTTCTGATCACTGCCTGTGATGCATCTTCTACAACTTTTGGAAGTACACCCTAAAACCTTAGATCGGAATTTTCCCTTTAATGCAAGAGCACCCTTTTGTACGTCTTCAAAGATGCAAAAGAAAGCAGCTCTTTAAAGACTCATAAAACGAGAGGAGGTTTGGAACTGAAGTTAATTACATTAACACTCCTTGAATGTTAATAGTTACTGTCTTCAGATCTCACCTTATCCTGTGATAAAGAATATTGTTGGAGAACAAAGATCACAGGAAGCCTCAGTTTTATGATGAACTGTTTAATTTTTTTTTAAGCTGTTGACTGTTTAGTTTCTGTATCTTAAAGAACACAATCTAAAACTTAGTTAATACAACTTTTGTTTGTATCTAATTCTAGATTATCATTAGGAAAAGTTCTTGTTGTTTTCTGCTGGAATGATTTAGCCTCCTTGGCTCATATGCGATAGATTGTGTGCAATTTTCTCAGCTATGTTTTTTCCTGTCCCTAAGAGTTATTAGTCTGAAGACTATCCTTTTTCATCTTGTCCCAGACTAGCTGCAGTTTCTATAGATAAGACGAGTGATACGCGGTGCAAACAATCTTAGCTGTCATGGATCATGTGCAACATTTGTGTTTATCAGAAATGTCTGGAATGAAGGGATGACCAGATAGTCTTACTTGGAAATAAAACCTCAAAGAGGAAAAATGGCCACTCTTCTGTGGTTTTCACTTCTGAATTGTTTTCTTCAACATACACTGCTGAATCAAAGGATGTGTACATTCTACATACTGTACTTTTTAGGGTATTTTGGACATGGATTTGATAAGTCATAGGAATTTTGAAATTCCATACAAAATACTTACTCTTCATTCCTTAGGTGAGTATTTCTCCTGATGTGAAGTTTGTATATCTCTGTGTATTTGTTTTCTGTGTCTCATTGTGTACAGTTATAGGAAATCTAGAATTAAAAGATTTAAGACTAAATATACTTCCTACAAAGTGTTCCAAACATTGTGGTTCAGATATCATGTCCATATCCTTAGGTTTCTGTACTGAAAAGGTTGGAAATAACATCTGTTGTAGGCGGAAAATCTACTTGAAAAGCTATGCCTAGCCCTGAATTGAGATATGAGTTATGTTTATAAATTAAGTATATGCATTATGGGGAAAGAAAGAAAATATGCATAGCCACCTGTTTTTTTGCCATTACCCTTTCAGGTACTGCATTATGGTTCAGTGCTAATGGCACTCCTCCAGAGCTCCGTAGTTAGTGATAAGCCTTTTGACCCCTCAGCTGAAGAGTCCACAGATAATAAAAACTGATAAAACAGGGGCAAAACTCACATACTTTCTTTGTGGAGATAATGTAGCACACAAATGAGCTATCTCATGTTCCATTTTAGGAGTGAATTCAAGGAAGACTTTTGGGAATCTTGGGTTTTACAAATAGAGCCATAAAATCTGTAAAAAGCAGGACATTAATATAATCTTGCCAGGTTATGACGGCGTCCCTCTTGATGCTGAAATAACATAGCTGTGCATTGAGGCAACTACAGACATTGTGTCATTCTAACTCTTGAGTCAGATTCTGGATTCTCTGAGGTATCTTAGTTTTTCTTCTGATGCTGAGGGACTAATGATAGCCTTGAGACTGTCCTGGGAGAAAGGTAGATGAAAGATTTATAATTGCCCCATAAAAATGCAGCTCAACAAGTTTGTGAGAATCTATGAGTAACTGTAAACAAATGCCTTTGGTTTTATTGCATTTCTGAGAAAGCAGGTTTTTTTTCCCTACTTATCTTCTGTTCTCTATTTCCAAAATGTCATCTTGTGAGGGATGAAGGCTGACCTCTGCTACTTGATTATTTTCTACTGGACAGTTTTGCATGTTACCTTTTAAATCTCTTCTGGATTTGAAATTTGTAATCCAGAGTTATAGCAAAATTATTTACTTTGTGCTATCCCTATTTACAAAGTGTGCAGAAACTCAAAATGCTACCTGAATGTATGCAAAAGCTACTTAGGTTTCTGAAGCTCCATAAATTTTAAAGTAAATGATAGCCAGAGCTTTCTTGCTTATAACTAAGAAAGAAATTACCTGTTGTAACAAGCTCAGTTCTCTCTCAGGGTATGGAATAGATCAAAACTTACTTAAGGTAAATCACCATCATGCAATAGGTGCTTACTGTTCGACTTAAATTCTGCTTTGGCATTAGTGGAACTGTGCTTTTATTATCAAATTAATGAATTAGTATTTTCACTGTAAATGTGTAAAACTTTCACCCCTTTTTTCTTAGGCTCCATATTCCTACATGTAAACAAATGCTGATCATGAGCCCTGCTCCACGTTTAAAGATGTAGGTGACACAGGGCAAGACAATGGAAAATCAGTTTATCAGACTGTTTATACTTAAAATACTGTGACCTACATCATGCCTGGTAATTTTAAAATGAAATATATTTCTAAAACTGGGGACTTTAACGTTTTCCAAAAAGGAGATATGATATGAGAGAGAGTGCAGAATATGTTTTCAAGCAGTGTGAGTTCTGTTTGCCACCCTCACTGCAAACTGAGATACTTTCTTTATTCTTAGGACTTTTAGTACAGTCTACCCCAAAGTGCTTCAAGTTTTATTTTAGTGAGCTTTGACACTAACATGTTGGAACAATTCCCTTGCAGTGTTGCAGAATCCAGCATGGAAGAGTTGAGAAGTGCTAGACTAGAGATTACTGCATACAGTCTGAGCAGGTTACTTAATAGAGCTTTCTTTGTAGAAATTTTTCATCATTCCCATCAAATAGCACTGTAATACTTCACAAAAATTAATAATTTTCCTAGTGCACCTTCTGAATGGAAAAGGTTACAGCTGCATTTTACAAATGATGAATTGAGACAGATAAAAGTCAAAAGTATCATTTGGGCATTTTTGTTGCTGCTTTGGCAGGTGGAAGGCTGCTCAGGTGAAGCTAGTTGACTCTTAACAGCCTTTTCTACACTGCAAAGACACTGACTTCAGCCAAAGTGCTAAGTTCTCAGCAACTTTTCAGAATTCCCAGCTTGATCTTTCCCTTCCCATTGCCTCTGTAGACAAAATTAGGAGCACACAGTCATCAACTGTGAAAAGTTTGCAGTTGGATTAATTAGCTCTGCTCAGATTCAGGGCTCATTAATTGTGTTTAGCAATGCGTTAGCGTACTCATTGTGCTTGCATTTCTGGAGCTAGGATATTACCGCACTGCATTGCTGTCTAAACACATCAGCCCAATTAGACGTAGCATATTGTGCCAACCAAGCAGACATGTCACTTAGCTCCTCCTAAGACTTTTTGGCTGTTGAGAAAAAAAACCCACCTAGCTGACAGAACTAGTAAGTTGTCATCCTCTATTAGACCTAGCAGTACAGGAGGATGAAATGCATGTCTTGCTGCAAAATCTGTCACGTGTTTGCTGACAAGGGAATGGCGAGTGTCGGGAAGCACAGGTTTGTTCTTTGCTGTTCTCCTGGGACAGGTCAGCAGCGGATTATCCTAATCGAACGTAGTAGCTTGTGTTTGCCTTCTGCAATGATTTACTATAGTAACAGCTGTGTAAATAGTGGAATACATCACTAGTGGACAAAAACTGTTAATAAAATTTATGGGCTAATCAATGTATTATGTTTTGTAATACTGCAAGAGAATAGCTGAGTGCGGTTTACCATATTGCTCATGAAAGCTGTAACTACACATAAAAAACTCGAGAGTACAAATAGTATGGAAACTGAAATTTGGCTGTAAACTGTTAACATATTCCTTTGATTGTTGAGGAAAGTTACTTAGCACATTATTTAATTATTTATGGTTTTTGGTTATGCTGCTTCAGCTTCTGATCTTGCTAAGACAGACAAGATAGCAGCTTTATCAATATAACGCTTAGGTCATACGCTTCAGAAATAACTGCTTTTGGGTGACAAAGTGGATGTCAGAGGTCTTATTTAAGGTCCTCTGATATTTGTCACTAGGATAGGACGAATTGCAGCAAATCTCAGCAAAACGTAATATGAATATGGTTTTCCCCCATGAAACTCTTGTTAGTCTTTCCTAAAATACGTGGTGTTGCTTTCTGAAGAAGTTAAGGTAAACATTAGTTTCAGTTCTTACTGAAAGAACACAACTGTAACTTTTTGGGATTGTTTAAAGATCCAAGTTCTTTGTAAATTAGTATTTTTCTTAGAGCAGAGCAACAGTGGCAGTGAGTGACTGTGCAGGTGCAATATGGCTTAATCAGGATGAAAAAATACAATTTATACAGGAAGAATGCTATTTTTGGATACTTACATTGACACAAATCCCTTGTGAATTAAACCATTTAATATACCAAATGGAAAAAGTCCTTCTAATCTTCCTTTTGAATGAGCCGTGAAATAGGATCCGTGAACAGCCTGAAGTGTGAAGAGGTTACTATGGCTTACTTTCAGTATTTTTTATAAGATATTAAAAGACTTGCACTAGCCAGGAACTTAAAGGAGGACTTAAAATCTTCTATAAGATAATGCAATATGTCTCTGAAAACGTGTCCATTTTTCATGGCAAAATCTTTCCATAATCTTTCTGAAAGTGATCTTGACACTTCTTAGCAGACGCATAATGCACTTAAGTACAAGGTATCACTTTCTAGTAGAAAGTAGTTAAATAACTGCATTGCCTGTAGTTGCACCTCTTCTTCAGTAAAAAAAAAAAAGCTGCTATTTCATGTCTGCTGTAATAGACTTTGACTACAATTAAGAGATTTGTATGTAGTCAACTTTGTTTTCAAAAAAATACTTATATTAAGTAACTTTTGGTTAAAAGTCTTAAGTTTTCGGTACAAGCTTCAAGACACCCAAATAGCTGGGATTTGTAGTGTAGTAAGCCATTTTTGTAATGCTTTGATTTCTTAACATGGTGCCAATTTTTCATCCTTCTTTCCTTTCAAGCAGCATGTTTTGTCTGACATTAAGCTGTTGCTTCTGGTGGGCAAACTACTAATTGTTGGAATGGTAACTTGTAAAACTTATCTTAATACTTGTTATTAAAAAATTTTAAATCTTTGTCTTCACGAGTAACCTATTCTTATCATACTTCATTTAGAGTTTAAAGCTGAACCACAGCAGGTGAATAATATGAGTCACAGTTGCTTCTTTGAACAGGTTTTTGATGACCCAAGGTTTTCTGTTCTGCTGACTACTTATAGCTCGATGTCCCCTATCTGCAGATTTCAGTCTTCAGCACTTCTGAAAACGAGACTGAGAATTTGCTCAAATGGCAGCGTCTGTGCCTACAGATACATTTGCTCCATTGGCAGTATTGATGCTGCAGTGCCCTACTGGGGCCTATTTCTGCTTTCCTCGCGTTTATGCATGCAATGCTGCAACTATATCATCAGAAATAATTGCCTGTATTTTTGTCTATGACAGTAGAGATGCAAAACTCTATCTACGTACCAGATCGAGCAGTTACCCTAATAGGAAAGTGTCATAAGGAACGTTAAATGTGTTAGGAACAGACTTTTTGACTTAAAAGAAATTGTGCTGTTGGCACGTGTCAGAGTTGCTTCCTGCAAGACTGCACATGCCTGACAGAGACTACAGACTGCCCAGGCGAAGAGTCTTTGTTTCTCAACTGGTATTAATATTAACAAGTTCAGCAAGATTTGAATTCTTTTTGGAAACTTTAAGTACCATCAGTACTAAATATAATGCCCATTCAGCATCAGTGATCGAAGAACTTGGAAGTGAGCAGAGTAGCATACCAGTTCTTGTTGAATGCTAGTAGGACAACTTTATCTGGAAAGTGTGGCGGGAAACTAGCTAGTGCTGTATACCAGGGGGGAAGAAAAAAAAAAAAAAAAAAAAAAAAACAAACAAACAAACCAAAAAAACCCCCAAACACTTCAGCTTTTTAAAGGAGAAAAGAATAGCAGACAGGCCGAAGTTACGAGCAACATTTACTAAAACTAATTCTACAACAGGGAAATAAAAGGTTGCTTATGGAGAGTTTTGCAAGAAGGTGTGCTTTCTTTGGTGGTGGTGATGCTCTCATCTTTGCCTGATGCTTTGTCCAAAGAAATCAGTCGTATCGGTATTTACTTAATGCTGGTTAATGGTTGCATGGAAGTCCTTCCTGCAGGTGTTTTACAGAGCGCTGTTAGTAGCTTAATGGGTACAGTTTTTCGTTCTTGAATAAATCAGCACCTTAGAAGAGGGAATATGGAAATGCTACTCTCTTTGAAAGAAACCTCAAATTGAGGTGTTTGACATGTGTTCCTGAAGTCTAATTGTAAGGAATGAACTGCTTTAGTTATATGTGTAAATAAAAGCAAAATTGTGCACACTGGTGAATTGCATTGCAATTTGTTCATGGTAATACTTTACAGCTGCTGATACTGGAAAGCTTGATTGCTTGCCTCAGTGTTCCTCTATAGAAGACCAATTGCTGACCCTGTGAGTATAAAACCCTCTTGTACTATGTTAATTGCCTAGTCTCTATGGCACTTAAAATTCATTCATATATTCCATGAGGAGATTTGTAGACATGTTTGAAGTTTATTTACTGATAAGTAGTTTTGCCTGAGGAATAGAGCTCAAAGCTTCCTTATTGTATGCAAAAAAAAAAAAAAATTATTTTCAGTTTTCAGGAAATCTCATTTCCCAAATAATGGAAAGCAAGTATTTTCCTGACAGTTTAAATTTTTTCAAGTATTTTTCTTACGGTTGATCTTTACAGAAAGTGCTGCTTTTATGAGAAAACTTGAAAAAAGTAAGCGTTGTTGTAAATCAGTGTAGTTGTGTTAAGCTTAAGAGATGGATTGATTTCTCACAATTAATTATCTGGTGTTGGCAGGAGGGATTTAAAATTCTGAATATAGTTCATTGATACTGTGGCTTCTCAATTAAGTGGTACTAAAATACACTCTGGACTCTGAGAGGTTTGTGGTTCCAATCTTCTAAGTTGCTAAGATAGAATTTTTTAACCATGTCACATTTGCCTTACATGGAAGAAAGTCTGTCCTATGTCCAGTATTCAACATGGAATACTGGATCTCTTTCATGTATTCAGACAGTTATCTGTCCTTCATCAGTTTAAGACCTGTGGTCCAATCTGAAACCAAGGCTGTGAGAGTCTGGTGGTACTTACCAGCGCAATGTAATGGAAATATAGTCCATCTTCCTCTTCTCTGATCTTTGCTATTTTCACTAGATGCTTTTCTTCTTGTGTACCTCACTCTGGGAGTTACTTGCTGTTAGATCTCCAACTCATGGAAGGACGTTACAAGAATGACCATTACGAATAAGACTGTTGCAGTAGATTGGTCCTAAATGCTGGTTTTCACAATAAATTCAGATGACAGATTGGTGTAGTTAATACTATAGCTGAGGTTTTGGCCAGGTTGGAATCTTTTAAGCATGTGCTATTTAAAGATCAGTTCATTTACCTTTTATTGGAGCAGGGAAGCAAACATCTGTGCTGCTTTTTTGGTGATTACCTCTGATGTTTCTGTTTAGACAAGCTGTTCGTATTCCCTCTCTTCTGTACTGCTCCTCTCTCTCTTGCATTTTGAGAGATTTCTTGTGTCTTTGTCACTCTCTTCTCATTGCTTTCTGAATACTCTAAAATTTATTCAGTTTAGGATGTTTTCTCTTTCTGCCCTTTGCTCTCTCTTTCCACCCTGTGCCCTGTTATTTTGCAATTTTAATTTTAAGCAAGGAGCTACTACTTCCCTGTGATGCTAACGTAAAAGAAGATGGTGCAGGGAAAATGCACCTAAGGAGGTAGAGGGGAGTCACCACTGATGCGTGAAAGTAACTATCTCGGTGTGTTGTGCCATTGCCAGTCTGAAGATTTGGCCACCCATTTGTTCATGTCTGGAAGTGTTCTGTGATTGATAGTCCTCACAGGAGGAGGAGAAGCAGCTTTGTTATTAATAAGTGACTAAATGAATTGCTCAGTATGGTTTTCTGTCCCTTTTTTCCAACAAACTCAGAGGTTTTTTTTCTGTACTCATAAAATTATTCTTATGTGTTTTCTGGTTTTGGTTTGGTTTTTTTATGTGTATTTCACTTCATAGCAGCATACATCTATAAAGGACAAAATATGCCCAAATTGATATGCAGCCAGTCATTAATATCAGGGAATTTGGACTTTGAGTACGAGAGGTAGGTTTTTATTCCTCCATTGTTGCCGTTATATGTATCTTTATTACCCCTTGTACAGCAGACTTTTGGTGTAGAAAGTTTCATATTTTGCTTCCATTTAGGGCATGACTGAGAAGTTAGTTGAAATAATAATTAATTTGTATTTAGGGTCAGTTTTGGGATTCTATAATTTTGTTTCAACTGAATGTGTGGTGTTAGCAATGCAGCCTTTTTAATCTATTGCAGAGAGTCTTTTATGTCATTTTGAAAATAACAAATTTCTTACCTAGAATTCAGTATAAACAGTTGTGGAGTGTGTTGGTGATCAGATTTGTGTGTGTGGTTTTAGTTCAGTTAATATTTTTTAACAAACCCTGTGATGTGGTTGGAAAAATGTTCTCTACTGTTTGGACAAAAAAAAAAAAAAAAGTTCTTCACTGCAAGAAGTGGAATAAAGATGAGCAAACTTTACCTTTCAAGACTTGAAGGTTTCACTGTGAATATTTTGCACAGCTTGAGTTGTTATGTTGTAGACCAAGGAAGTAATTGCACAGACTTTGAGACTGATTGTACTTAAGTAGATGGATAATGAGAAACACTGCAAAAGCTCTCTAATTAAAATAAAATTATTTACAACACCAGGAGCTGCTAGCTTTAGTGACTGCAAATTTCTTTATAGCTGTTCTAATCTTAGGAATTTGGAGCATGTAGGATTCAGCTTTGCTACAGTTCAGGCTTTTGGAAGTAACATAGAGGCTATGCTCAATCCTTCAGAAGTTAAGAAATACAACAAAGTCAATTTAAGAGACTTTTTAGGTTTGGGGTTTTTTTTTCTCCTTTTATAAAGCAGTGTTAGGAATTTTCTTTGGTTGAAGTACTTAATACTGTTCCTAGTATGATACAGCAAGAGATGAAGAAAAAAATTGCTTGGTAGTTCACATGTGAGCTACTAGAGAAACCTACTATAAGCTTGATTGTAAATCATACACAGACATTGTGTGTGGCTTCCAGTGGGAGTACATCTTTATTGTGATTATTTCCTCCACTGTCCTAGCGATCTGGCTTTGTCCCTTTTTTTAACAGGGAGTTTTAATGGAAGACAGTGGTATGTGTGGCTCCCATTCATGACCTTTCTGCAACCACCAATGAGTTACTCATGGAGAAAGATGCTGTTCTTGCATGCACAGATTCAATTTCATGATGCTTGTGTATGCTCCTTGATTGTATTACAGCAGAGTGTATGGTCCTCAAAAGCTGCAACTTTGCCTCTGCTCACTGGAAGATTCAGCTCAAAGGGGTGGGGGAGTGAAAATTTATTGTCACTGAAGACAGGTTGATGAAAGAGATATGAATATCTTTATGTGAGAGTTGCAATTTTGAATTTGAGCTGACTGTGAATAAGCATCATAACTGTTCTAACAGCTGAGGTTCTGCTGTAGTTAAATACTTAAACATGCACCCACCCACTTTCAATTTTATGCTTGTGAATTTGAGCACTCAAGTGTTCTTTGAGTTTGGTCCCTTGCGCAAGTGTATTATCATTGTATGTGACCATGTCATAAAGGTTTGTTTTGTTTTTCCCTCGTTCAATGTGCAGGACAGATGGAGTTTGCTGCATCGGATAACTGCAGCACTTTCTTTTTACTGCCCTGACACCTCGCTTATCAGGCACTATACAATAGTGAACCTGAATGCAGAATTATTAACTGCTTTGGTTCTTTTACAGTGACTATCCAAGTAATATCTAAATACTTTGTGATTCTTAGAGTAAATTCCAATTGGGTATCGTTACTGCCACCATTTCAGACAAGAAGATAGGCAGAACACAGTGCAGATAAAAATTTTGTAATTAGCTTAGGAATTTGGGGGATTGATTATCTAGATGACTGCAATTTTTTAGCCTTTTGCACCATAATTGTCATAAGCACATCTCTGGCTTCATTTGCAGTTGAGTGTGTACGAGGCTTCTGAGATACTCAGCTAACACCCAGGACATGGTGGCCCCTGTCATCTAAGTTGTCAACTATGGCAAGGCCTTACTTTAAGTAATTTCTCAGACATTCAACAGAAGTAATTAATAGTTAAATGTTAGTGTAATCATTTACAAGTAAACATGCTTTTTGTGGTGGAGGGTTCTTTTGTTACTTGGGATTTTTTTAGTTTTGTCTTGTTTGCTTTTGTTGTCATGTGGAAAACTACTGCAAGCCAGTCTGTGAGAGAGTGATGGAAACCTTCAGGTTCATACCATTGTGTACTACTTAATGAGCGTATTAAGTTGTGTAGTAGCAGCTTGTTACCCTCTGCATATGAGCTAGCTGCATGAAAGTACTGAGGTGCATCTTGCCAGCAACCTAAATAGCTTTTAGCCAACAGAAAAAGGGGCTTCAGCAACTGACGGGTTCTAGATTTACTTCCAAGTTCCAAATGGAGGTATGCAGGTGTAGTTGAAGGACCCCAAATTTTGTTCCACACTACCTGTCTGTTTCCATCACCCTTTCACCTTTCTGGCTATTAGAAGTAATTAACAGCAAATGAGTGCCTCAGTTCTAATAGAAGAGAGGAAACAGGTTAAAGAAATGTGACACATTGACTCTGTGCCAGTAAATTTATAGAGCATTTTAGATGAGTTCTGAGGATAGCATATAAGAATATAGTTCACTAGAGACCAGTTAGAGATGTGTACTATTTCAAAGATTCATTAGTAGGCACTTGGTGGATGAATGATGATACATGCATTGCAAGCCACAGTAAGTTTTGCTTTTCATTGTGTCTTTTGTTTAGTGATCAATTCAAGATGACTGGGACAAATTACACTGTGGCACTTGTACAAATAAATTTATTAGACTCTTTAACAGGGTGTATATTTGTTGTGCAAGAATTATGGTTATTGCTGTGCTTGAGGACAATTATTTTAATGTTTTTGTACCCTAGGAAATATAGTACTTGCATTAATAACAGAAATACCAAATTACATCCTAGATCTTTAGTCCCATTCAGTTACAACACTGAACCCAGCCGGGCTTGAATAGTCTTCAAGTAATCTGCAACAGCATTATGTTTTGGTGAACTCGAAATACATTATACCCAGTGTAAACAGTTTGCTACTGAGATAGCAGGCAAGTTAGTCATTTGACATTCTTTTAATGGATTTCTAACCTTGTTGGTGTTGAACCTTTCATCTTTGGAAAGGTATAAGTATGATCTTGTCCAAAACTGACACTTAAATTTTTAAGGGGTTTTGACTCACTGAGAATAGAAAATATTCTAGTGCAGTGGGAGACTCTACCAGATAAATTGAGTGGATTATACTGTGCATAGTTAGATGCATCTGGATACAGGTTGTGGGCTGTCTTAATGCTTCTGTATCCTTTGGACAGAGATGAACAGGCCAACGTGCTTGAGGAGGATTATTAGGGAGACTGGCGTGTGATGCGCTGGGCCAGGAAGATATTTTGCTTTGAAAGAGAAGCAGAAGCAAGGGGCACAACGAGCTTTATGGTTTTGACGAGGTGGATTGAAGGTAATAAGAGATGACAGTAAAAACGGAGGGATTGAACTTTACAGGGCTGTGGATCAAAGCAAGCTATACCAAGTGAAACGTTGGAATGTGATTTGTGAAGCATCTTTAATACTGGCAAGGAGATGAACTGAATAATCTAATATGGGACAAACAGTTGACAGTTATACCCTTCATTTTGGGCTGTTTGTAGAGCTGAGTAGAGATTAATTATAAACATTTTTTTTTCTGCATGATTTTGTACCCATGAGCTTTGCAAACGTGTTTTAATAAAAGCTCAAGTTTGTCTTATGTATTGTCTCAGGCTGTAGGTGAGGGACTAGAGTGTTTATACCACAATCCAATACTACATCAAAGGTGTTATTCATATATTTCTGAGCATATCTGTGTACCAGTATGGTCCTTGCCCTCTTGAACTGCAGAACCTCTATCTTTGATAATTTTAGGTGGATTTTTCCTTTTTGCTGAGTATCTCCATAAAGCACTGTCTGTGAAGCTGTAATTAATTGTCAAAGCCCTGCTGGTGAAGTCCACTCTGCTCCAGAACATAAAAATGAGCTGTTTGTTACCTGTAGTGTGACGACTTGTTTCCTTCAACAGTAATTGATGTCAATTGTAGATGATGTCTATGAACTTGAAATTGTGTTGTTTATCTGCTAGGGACCTTCAGAGTGTGATCTTCTAACTCAGCCATGGTCGTACAGATTACATCTGTAGTGCAAGAATTGTCTGGGGACATAAATTACAGCAATTAAAATTAGCTAGAGGAGAGAGAATGATGCATTATTAATTGGCATAGTCATTAAAGGGCTGCAAAGAAGCTAAAACAGATACCATGTCAATACGCAAGCACTAAATGTGGCAGGGAGTGTACGAAGACCAATGATTGTATTCAAAGCCTGAGGCCGTTAAGACACGGGCAATTACGTGGAATTTGATGACTGTGGGTTAAGATCGTTCCAACATGCTAACAATATGTTAAAATGGAAATTTTTTTTAGAATAATAATATTCAGGTGACTACTCTGAAGGGTAGAGCAGTGCAATTAATTTTTACCTGAAGAATGTGTAGCACTTTATTTTAGAGAAGTTGGAAACAACAAAGAATTGTAAGGAAATACCATCAGCAGTCTGGTGAACTTAAGCAGAAAATGAACATTTTCCAGCATTAAATATAATAATCTGAGCCCATATAAAGAAATAAATCTTGGTACACTGAAGAATGAAGATTTAATTAAGAGTCTCTTTATACTACACAAACAAAGTCTTGCCTGTGTCATGCTGAGAAATATGGCAATCTGAGTAAGAGGCTCATGGTAATGCAGCTGTATATCAGCTACTTAATTATTCATCAACCTTCTTGTCAGTGAGTTTCAGTGATTTACCTACCTCAGCTAATTTGCCTTATTGGAAATACTGCTTGTTTTACAAAATAGTTCATTTCCTAGTGCTATAAATGAGGAATAAATGCTGAAAAGGAAGTGTCTTTCATGAAAGAGAAGTTTTAATAATTGATTCCCAGAGCAAAGTAAACTTTAAATACTGGAGGTGTTAGGACAGCACTGTATTTCTTTTGACAACTAATGGAAGAATGTTTATCTACTGGACGGAAAGTCAGAATTCCAGAGCAAACATCTTAACTTTTTCTCCTTTAAGGGATCCTTGGAAAGTTTTGGCTTTTTAAAACTTATCAATGCTTTCCTATTCTACTTGCTAAGAACTGAGATTTCTAATTCATCTCACTGTCTACCCCGAAGTTTAAACACTGAATGTGATTAGCTTTGCTGTGCAGATGCCGAATTGAATGGCCTCTGTTGATTCAGAGAAGCTGAGTAGTGTCAGAGTTCAGTTGCTGTGCTTTCAGGAAGGCCTCCTGTTGCCAAAATGAGCTTTCTTTTCTTTTCTTTTTCCAAGCTGCATGCCAGAGTCTGCATCAGCATCCAACTGGACTCAAGAAAAGCCTGTATGTATAGCCACTGAAAAAGCAATACAAATGTACAGCTACATCTTCTCTAAGAGCAGCCACCTACACATTCGTTGCTCCATTAGCAAGTTAGGGGGCTCTCTGTTTGCCTGTATTAGGTCTGTACCTGTTTGCTTAAGTAAATGTTTTTGACTAGTTAGTATCCTTCTGGGCACTAAGAACCAGATATGCCACCATTCTGGCTATTTAGTCTTCAAGCTAAGGTTAAAAACTGTCGTGTAAGACAGCCTTTCTCCTGCTGTCTCTGAGGTTATCTCTCTGTTCAGTGTAGTAGAGGAGTTCACTTGTTCCAAGTGTTGTAATTTAGCACTATCACACTGAAATGTGTCTGTGTTGTTATATCCAGCACTTTATTTTGGCTTATTTTGATTTACTTTGCTTATGTGTTACGTTCTCAAAACTCTGCACTGGTTTGAATGAAGTGCTTAGCAGTCAGAGCAAGTATCGTATGATGCAGTGTACTTCTTCATCGATATTGTTCTCTCTGGATGCTTCTATGATTCAATGCACAATACCAACCAGGAACTGTGGAATTCAAGGTCTCTGGGGTCTAAGTAACTAACAAGCTGCCATTATTCCATTCCTGGCTTCCATTAATTTTGCTGCTGCTCTTTTCAGACTTTTAGGCTGTGTGGGTAACACATTGCTGGGCACTGTAATTGTAGAAATCATTAGAATGGAACCAGAATGGTGAATATTCATTTTAAGTCATACAGGCAAATAGGTTTGGCTCTTGTGTTCAAACTATGTTTGATGTTGAATGAAAGAGGTTGAGGAGATAAGGAACAGGGAATCAAGAATTAAGTCAGACAATTCTGAAGAGAGTTTGGCTGGAGTATAGCAGTTCCAGAGGCTGGGTGAAGCACTATTTGTCATTCAGCACTGGGCAGAGATTGGCAATGTAGAATAATGATGTAAAGAACTGGTGGTACCAGGGTATTTGCCCTAGGACAGCAAGCAACAGGCCATAAGCCTAACTGCTTTTGTTTGCCTACAGAAGCATACTGCTGTTCCTGTGTGTGTTTACCACCTTTTTCTCTGGTAGGCGGTAGTGAGCCATTTTTTGGGCATATCTCCATCCTATGTGTCACTGGGACAGCAGTGGCCTAGTTTTACTAGAAGAATAAGCAGTCACCCATTCAAAAAGGCAATACGTGCCTACCATCTCAACTATGTTCCACCTTGATCCTTTGGCTCAGATTTTCTGCACTGCAACATAAAATTAAATCAATTACGTAAAAATCAATCAAACAAAAAGCTTTACTGTTTTCATATTAAAAAATCAACATTTTTTAAAAGACAAAGTAGCAGTCCAGATTAAACTGGTTTTACTGATATTAACTGCTGCTAATGGATGTTAGCACTGAGCATTTTGCTTCAGCTTATTCAAATTATTAAATATAATAGGGAAATAATTATGTTCTATTATTGCAGTGTAGTGTACTCCACAACAACTGACTGCCATAAAATGGCAACACTTTGCCACGTAGTATCAGAAAAGTAGTTTTTGTTAGCATTGGTTCAGTCTGCTTCCAGAGCTGTTTTTTTCTGTTAGTGGGAAACTGAAAATCATGCAGTGAATTGATAGGATTATGAAGATGAAGACATTTTTATTTTAAAAATTAAATATATAAATGTTAGAAATGTGCTATGGTGATTACTGAGAAACATTTATATTCTTCTTCTAAGTGGAGGCAGAGAGGGAATAAAGAAAAATTATACAGCGCTTTTCTCAGTCACTATCCTCTTGATCAGGTTGCATACAGCTGTGGATCCAGTTGTTACTTCCCTTCCATTTGCTCAAAACTCCTGCATTGAATATGGTCACAGCGTTACAAGCTAGTCTGGCTATCTAGAGAAATTGACAGACCTCATGAAGTGACTTGACTGAAGTAAGGTTGGAAGGTGATGCTGAACTTCTGTGGTGCCTGTCAGAACGGTTGCACAGAGATGTAGCACCATGTGCTTCCATTTGAGTAAACAGGAGACCCTACTGCTTGAAATTGCTCTAAACAATGATAATACTTAGGAAGAAGGAGCTAGCAAGTAGTCTTTGTACTGTAAATTAAATTTATCTTTTTGAAGTTCTTTGAAAGCATGATTCTGGTAACAATTCTAGGATACTGTCTTAGTGTCCTGCAGACACTGTCTTACAGACCACAGGAAATAGAACACGCATTCTTGGTACAGAAGGAATAGGTAATATCTCCTAGAATTACGTTGCTCACTCTGCCTGAGCTTGTAAGAGGTTTGCCATGCCATGTCTTACAGTCTCTTTGAGCTTTTTCTGTCAGTTTGACATTGTTGAATTTTGGGGGAAGACTATACGATTGCGTTCTAAGGGGCAGTGGGGAGAAAAAAAATATTTTCTTTCCTTTTTTTTTTTTAGTGTGTTAAAAACTGTTTTCATATAAAGGAGGGTGTGGGAAGAGTCTTCCTGATTGAATAATTTTGCTCAATCATGAAATCTAACAAAAACTTTGATTATATGATCAGTAGTTTCGTTTGCATGTCTGGCAGCTCTCTTGGAAAAATAAAAAAAACCCCAAACCGTGTCACTTTTCTAACTTAATTTTCTCTTCCTTTTACTTTTTGACCAATTAATTTTTGCATGTGCTATCCTTTAGAGTGACTGGATGTTATTTATGCCAGCAAAGGGAGGTTCAGAAGGCCTTTCTACTGTTTGTTCTTCTCATCTCCCAAGGCACTAAAAACCCTCAAGGATACATACCTTGTGCTTTGTTGTTGTACTCTTGATGCTGAAGCATACATGAAAATGTCTTTTAATTGTACAATTAAAGTGAGTGTGCTATACATAAATTACTGTGTGAAGACCAGTATTTCCTAAATTTGATTACTTTAACTTCATATTTTTACTTTTCTTTTTGAAAGGATTTTAATATAAGAGCTTGTGAATCTTATTGATGTTCATGGATTAGCAAAACTGTGATTTTATTTTCCTGTGTTATGAAGTTAATGCAGCAGATTATGAGAAACTGGCGATGCAGAGAACTTGTAGGTATAACTGGGCAAGACTTTGAAAATCTACTAGTAACTTGCGTATATTGTACAGTCTTGAAATACTCAATTTCAAATTTCTTCCAAAGGACCCTGTCTTCTTGAGAGTATCTTTTGCCAGACACATGAAAATCTGGCCAGGCAAGTTACCATGTGCTGTTTGCACGTGTGCAGGCTTATGCGTACTGTGTTTAAAGATTCATTGTTATTGATTTTCCTTTCTTGAGCTTCTTGTGTAATTTATCACGTTAAAAGATCAACTTCACTTTCATAAACAGTTTATCTATTATCTGCATTCAGTTAACATAGCTAGAGAACAATAGTTCCCCTGCAATGGTACCACCTTTTGTACCAGAACTGCTTTTCCTGAATTCTTTGAGACAGATTAAAGTCGGGCTGTGGATGACAGACCTTGCATATTCTCATTTCACATGACCAAGTAAGTTATTCTAGAAAGTTTATTGTGGCTTTTGACAAAATACATGATTTTAATCACCGGTTTGAGAGATTAGAGTCGTCGCTGGCGCTGACCTGAACTGCTTCCTGCGGAGTAACCATAGCTTAAAGAGTTACTGACAGGTAAGTGGTGCATGTTGAAAGTGCTTCAGGTGTTTTTGACCCTTACAGCTTTGCTTAAATCACATCACTGAAACAATGGCAGTTCATTCCAGCCAAATATCTTCCTGCTGGGTATTTGAGATGGCTTTAGCCATTTATTTCTCTCCTCTTCCTCTCATCCACACATCTGTATTCTTCCTTAACTTTTGGTAATGATGCTACAGATGGCAGAGACATGGGGAATAGAATTACCTCTGTTATTGTTGTAATGTTTAGTTTTAAGGTAGTGTCTTGAATATACCATGCAGTGCCAAAAATTCATCTGTTAAATGGTAGTCCACTCTTTTTTTCATATGATAACAGAGAAAATCTGAGTGAAAGACACTAAACTTTCAGAAGTGCCCAGCATATATGGTTTCAATTATGTTCCCTGGAGTGCTCAGCATTTCCAAAATTTGGTCCATTAATACCCTAAACCAACAGGAGGAAGTTGATATCAGTGGAAAATTAGTTTTGAACTGTGCTTCCAGGCAAAGATCTTTTAACAAAAAGTCCTTTAATCATTAACAAAATTATTCAACTTCCAAAATACTTGATTTTTCTTATTCATGTTATGGTGATCATCTTGCTGTAATGTTTTGTATGGGCAATAGTACCTCTTAAAATCAGCTCATGTTGATTTACAGTTTTTGTTCTGACTTTATAACAGGTAGGCAAAATTTAATATATATTAAAAAAAAAAAAAGCCACCCTGGTTTCATGAGACACTATATTCTACACTGAAGTTAATGGAATGGGGGGAGGGTTAACTTAGGACAAACAGGATGATGATATCAAGGACCACCACCCAAAAAAAAAAAGCTGAGTACTCCAGGAAGGAGCAAATAGGAGCTTGAGCTCTTTCATTTGTAAGTCCACAAGTCCTCTCACTTTGGTTCTTTCTCTCTAAAGAGAGAACATACATGTAACAGGGTTATACAAGAAACTGGACAATTTTAACCACTATCTTATGCATTTTTAATTTTTTATCTCTTTCTAAAATATTAAACCAGCATTACCATCCTGTTGATTTGGAGTAGATAACTGCACTTGTATCTATTGTTTATTGCATCATTTGGTAGATATCGTAGCAGAAGTTAAGGGTTTATCTGCACTTTTTTCTAAGGTGTGAATGGAGTTCTTTTGACTTTCTTAAAAATCTCCGTTTCCCAGTAAGCAAAAAATAAGCCAGCTATCAAAATAGTATGTTGTGTGTAATTCTTGTTGCATGCTTGCTAGTGTGGTGCTGAACTAGTACTCTATTTGAGGAAAAAGTTTTATAAGCAACTGAGAATATACTTCAGCCAAATCACGTTATCGAACACTTCTGTAACAGAACATTGCTTTGCGTATTTATTTTCGTGGGAGTTTGAAGTTGTAAATCTTCCTGCTTAATCTTAGTCTCCTCTCTCCCAGAAATGTTTTACTAGGCAGAGGAGTGCTTTGTACTCTGATCTCCTGGAGGTATCCACTATAATTTTCAGTTTATTATAATTTGCTTTCTTTGTTGACTCTTAATTTCATTTCATCATAACTTGGCATGCTGTTTGGCTGCTGTTTCCCAAGGTCTGCAGCTGCCCTGCCCTGGTCATGTCACTTTTGATTAAGCAGTTGCAAAGCCCTTTACCCAGCTTCTAAAGGGTAAAAGTCAAAAATCAATAATGTGCCAGTCCTCCCCAAGTGCAGTAGCCGTCAGAGGTAAATGAATGATTAAACATGATGAATAACAGTGTAATGGAAGATGCAAAGTAGGGGAAAGTGCTCACTTTAGCCTAAACTCAGAGATTTATTGCTGAGTACTACAAATAATGGAATCATCCATCTTCCGAGGACTAAAAAAGGCATCCACTGCAGCCAGTTCAAAATGCAGTGAAAGAAATCTTAACTCCTCATCACTGCCTGTTGTGCTCCAATTATTCTGTAGTATTGAATACAGACTGCGTAAGGAAATCAGTATGTAAAAGTTGTTAACATTGGGTGCTGCTTGTACAGTTTAGACTGTTTGGCAGAGAAGAAAAAATAGCCAATATCAACTGCTATGAATGTGCATCCAAGGATGCCAATATTCAAATGTTTAAATGGTACCAAATAACTGACATAAATAAGTTTTTTGTAGGATGGGACTGAGATGATAATTATACTTATTAAAATGGGGGAAAAAATTGATATTGCTGGAAAAGTGAAGAGAGAAACTTTTCAAAGATATGGGGCAAAGAAGATAACTTAAAAGTTAGAACTTTCATAGGATAGATACTATTTAATAGTAGATGCTCAACAATGCCTAGTGTTTCTAAGTTAATTCTTTGTTTGGCTCTTGACAAAGGAGAAGACTAACTAGAGACAGAACAATTTTCCTTACTTTACTTACCAAAGAAGAGGAGAATACACAGAAATAGAGTGTGTGTCAGTATTATATAATTAGAAAAGACTTGTGGCTCTTTGTAACTGTAGCCTCTTAGAGTCAGAAGTGGTCATCCTGGACAGCCCAGCTGCAGGAAACAGTGCTGTGGATTTCAGCCGAAATCCCATACTTGAAGAGTTTTAAATTTGCAGCCTGGCAAAGTGTAATGTCTAAAGTATCTTCAAGCCATCCCTACATACTGAAGTACATCTGCGTTGCTAAAGGTGTGTGGGTGTGAACAAGCTCAGGGAGTCACGGAAACCTTTTCCTGGGGCAAACATAATAGCAGCATGTCCCTAAGGACTGTGTGGTGCAGCAGAGAGCAGCATCTCCATAGATATGGGGCTGCTGCCACTTCTTCCTGTGAAGAAATCTCTGCTGGCCAACTGAAGATGTTTAAAGGTCCTCATTCAGTAGGAAAAGTAGAGCAATGGTGAAGTTTCTGGGTTTTTCTTCTGTCTTTGAATGAAGTAAAACTTGGTGTTAGGACTTGTTCTGTGTTTGATATGAGAAGTCTTGGGTAACTTAAACTATTTTGAATTCAGGAACTCATTATCTTAGTTTTCAGTACCAACTTCTCATGCAGTTACATTCTAGATGCCTAAATTCGTCCTGTGGTTTTTAATGGTGTGCGTCATCACTGTTCTGGGTTTCATTATCACCATCATGTCTCTGTGTATGCTTCCTTGCTTCTTCCCTATTAAAAAATCGTTTCATTTTGGTATCTCTTCTCCTTATGTTTCCCATGACCTATTAGCTCTTCAGAGAAATTCCTACTCTTATCTATTACTCTCTTGTACTATCCTCACCCCAAATACTTATATGGAATTCACTTATCTTATACATATGTATATCTTCCGTAAATATATGGAATCCACTTATTTTATACAAATCTCTTCAGGACGATCTGTATCTTCTCTGTGGGACTCAAGAAGTGCTGTACATTTAATTTCATCTGGTGGTTCTGATATTTAATTCCCTTTCACAGTGAGGTCAGGAAGCTGGTACAGAATGGCCTGCAGCCATCTTGGATCCCTAGACCCTTTGCCCAGTGACACTTCTCAGCAGAATGGGAGCAACCTCTTTTCTTTTATTACACATCCTATTAATTTGCCATGGGGACTGATCTTTCAGTCCCATTAAAATCAGATATTTTAATTTTAACTCTTTTTCTTTGGAAGAAGGGAGCTTGTATCCTGAGGTGTTTTGCAATTACTGTCAAGTAGTTAATATTCTTGACTGAACTACAGTGCAAGAAATGAAAAGAAGCTTTCTTGAAGAGCTTGCAAAAGCACTGTCAGAAATGGTATTCTACCAGTAAAGATAAGAAAGACGGTGCAAACAAAGGCTGTGACTGATTTGCTTCCTAATCCTGCTGAGTAGGATGTTATCTGTGTTCCTCCCCAGTTCATTTCTGTTTGATATGATCAGTCAGGCTGCATCATTAAACTCTGAGGTCCATTTGAATGGGAACTGCACTGTATTAAGTGTTATTACGTACAGTCTTGTTTCTTGTTAGCTTTCGTTCAACGCCTGATTCTTTCTCTCTTTCTCATGTTTTCTACTTTTTGCTGCCTTTTGGAGCTGTTTTAGGAGAAGGGATTTAAACACATGGATTTATTTACTGTCTATATGGACAGTTTAGATATATTTGATCCATCTTAATTATTCCTGTCTCTCTGCCAGTTTGGAACGTAGCTGCGACAAGTATGTTCTGGCAGACGCATTCTTGGGCTGACCTTTTCTCAGTTAGTGAGCTAACACCAGGGATACTTTTGATGTAAGGTCACTTATAAAAATTTTAAAAAAAGCAAAAATTTAGATTTCTCATTTCAGAAAATAAAGTACATGTATCCTGCTGTAGTGTATCTCATTGCTCTTCCCTCATAGGTGTGGAATTTGGAGGTGGACCGGTGTTCTTGTTAGAGGCTCTGGGACTATGGCCCATGCTGCAGCTCAGGCCATCAAATTTTCTGCCTTCCACAGTGAACTAAATTGCCAGCTGAACTTCTCTCAACCATTTTGTCTTTAAATCTTTATTCATTTTATGAGTAGTGACTCCTTATATGAGCTTCCACCCCTATTCTTCTGAGCTGCTGAGTGACTAGAGAACTCTTGCTCCCCATTCCATTTGGTACATCACCTCTGTGCCTCACCGTGGCAGCAGAGAAGACAGGAAAGCATGGAGCTAAGTCAGGTGCTATTAAGATACGGACTTCTAAGTTGAACACATAGAATTCCTCAAGTCACCTGAGAGCTGCAGCTCCATTCTGTAAGGCTTAATGTGGATGTAAACAGAAAGAAGACTTCACTAAAGTAAAGGTAAGTGTTGTGATTTTGGGCTCAGCAAGGACAGACCAATGCTGCCAAAAAGTGACATCAAAATTGGACGATGGATTCTGTCTTCCTGTCATGAGGAAAGTTTTTTGTGGCTTTTCTTCTGACAGCAGCTCTTTAAGTGTTCTGCATTAGGCTTTGCTACAAATCTCACTTTTCACAAATGCTTGGACTACTTGTGAAACCCAGGATTGGGATGTAACAGGACAGTCCAACTTGTACTCTGCAGACCCTGTCTTTGAGGACTCGTTCTGAACAGTCTCTAAACTTCTGTTCTATGTGGAAGGTACTGCTGTACACATGAGAAAGTTCTAGCAGAAAATTTGTTAGATAAGAAATTTTTCGTTCTTTAAACATTGTTGATCAGCTCATCTGGAATAAAACTTGTGGAACTTCCGTGACTGACAAGGGTTTTGTATTAATGCTCTTGTCTGTAGAGCAGGATGAGCATTTGATCAGCTTATGCTGTTCTGTCCTCCTAGGCAGTAACATTTTATTTACTCAATAACAATTTATCTTGTCTTATTAGAAGGGTTTCACTCTGTGTACTCTTTGTGAGCCAACTTCATTTCAATTGGTTGCATTGTTTTACTGATTTTTCACACACCTTCAAAACCACAAAGGCAGTTAGTTCCACGCCAGATGCCTTTTGCTGTTGAATGTCAGCTGCATCTTCACTGTCTCTCAGGAGCTGCTTCAGGAGTTCCTGGTTTTCAGTTGACACCTTTCAGTGCTGACCTCAGCTGCATTAAAAACATGTTGGAACAGACATTGTTTCAGAAATCCTTAATGATGACAGCACCTTTTCACAAATGCAGCGTCCATTAATCACACAATGGATGTTACTTCAATGCCAAAGGCTAGAAGAGGCTGGCCATACATCTTCATTGTTGCTTATCTATCAGTGTCAGTGCACCAATATCAATGGTTTTTACTCAGTATGCAACAGTAGGAACCTGTATCAGGAGGAGCAGACTGTAGCAATCTTAGTTATTCTGATGGTTATTCTCAAAGTTAGCTTGTTAGGTCTCTTTTATTTTTAAAAAGACTGTAGGGGTTCTTATTCTTTGAGCATTATTTAGTGAATGCTCAATTCCTGTTAAGATTTAAAAAAAAAAAAAATCTTCTGAAGCCTTAAATAATTAAGAAAAATCGTTTAAACATGCACCTATTGACTTTCTAGCTACTACCAAATGACTTGAAATAAATAAATCATGAAAACAGCCTGATACTTCACAGACAAAAGTGTGCATTGATGAGGAATGAAGGAGTCAATTTGGTTAGGGTAGCAGTGAATGCTGTTGGAAGTGACAGGTATGTGCAAAAATGCAAGCCTGGCATATCACACTCCACTCGAACAAACACTAGTACGTTTCAAAGGGCATTTGAAATGGGTTTCTTTCTTTGCAGGTACATTGCATTAGCATTTTTGGTAGTATTTTATCTTCTAAATGATTTATTTCTGTATCAGAAGAGCCAAAAGAGACTGTATTTTAATCAAGGTTTCAGGATGCTAAGTCACACATAAATATATAAAAAGATGGAACGTCTACTCTGATCTAATTTTATTACAAACAACAAGTGTGAGGCTGGAGGACAAGCAATATATGTTGAATTATCTACTTTCTATGTGGCTTTCTACGTAAACCAGCCCCCTAACAAGGCTTCCACTGTGTTTTTTCTTTTAAGGTAACAAGACTCCTAATTATAGGTGTACCAAAAATATAAAGAAATAGTCAATATATAAAATGAATTTGCTATCTAAGTCAAGAGTACGGGCAATGGTCTATCATGTAGGGCTTCTTAGCTGCCTCATAAGGCCGGTATATGTCCTATGCCTGCTTGTAGCAGCATGGTTTATAGGTGTATAAGCACATTAGTATCTTTTTTCTAAAATATCTGGCATGTATTTGCCATACAAATCCCTAGAGTGCCTGATAAATATGCAATATCAGGCTCATTTCTTTAAAGAAACATTGGCACTTACTCTGTACTTCTTTGAAATAAAAAGCTTGTTTTCTTAAACTGTTTAAGAAAAAGATAACACCCAAAACTTTGGTGCTACCTTTTTTTTTTTTTGAATATGTTTCTTAAATACATAAACCTGGCTGTTCTGTGGCTTGTCTCTCTTGTCCTTTTTTCTATTTATTTGTTTTATAAATGAATGGTTTTGCTAAAGGGTTCATTTATTCTGTGCTGGAATTTTCCAAGCTAGAGTTTCACAGAATATCTTGCATATAAAGTTTGGCTCATTTATTGAGCTTGTCAGGGCATATTTCCTTTGAAAGCTCAAAACAGTCTTGTAAATACCATATTTTTTCTTCAGACAGTGCAGTGTGTGATGATATTTGTTCCTGGAGAGATTCACAGGACAAGCTATTATTCACCTTTTTTCAAATTTTGTTTTGTTTTGTTTCACAAAAGGTATGCAGGATTTCAAGAGGATATTTTAATTCCCAGCTTTGCATCAGTTCAGACACATGCACCCATCTATACTCACATTAAGCTGCTTCTAAAGTAGAAAGTGCATTTGCAACCTGTGCTTATATCTAGCTATCCACCTACCTATGGAAACAATCCTGGGCTCTAAAAACACAGGGTTGGTTGTACCTTCTGACCTAAATGAACAGCAGCAGTAACTGAAATGGAAAAAAATGCTACAGATGTATTGTGGGTATGCTTTCTAGCGTTACAGCACAAAACTGCATGTCTGGCATCTTATCCTGCTGAGAATCATTAATGAAGGGACACGCAGCACACACATTAACCCGGTTACTTTTCCTGCCGTTTAAAATAATAGTATAACACTGTCTGCTTGGCTGTGCTGTTCAGTTGGGTTTGGCCAAGGAGCTTGCCTGGGTCATCCCTATTTTATTTCAGGTATACAAGGAAAATACCTAAACAGAAAATGACCTTCAAAGTTTTCCTTGTTAGAAATGTCAGTAACCATTATGTGATCTTTCTAAAGTCACGCTGAGGAGAGTGTGTTGCTGTGATGAGTATGGGCTGCTGCCACGAGTGTTAGGATGGCTTTCATTTTACCGTTTCTCTGTTGGCAGATGTTTAGGTGAGCAGATTCCTGCGTGCAATCAAATTTTGTGGGCAAAGCTCTACAGAGCTCAGAATAAAATACTAATTGCAGCCTTACTACCTGAATTCTGTTACATGTTAAAAATACCTTCTATTATGTTTTCTGCTTTTCAGGTACTTCTTAGTTTGGAATTAAGAGTTTGGGCCTCTTTTTTTTTTTTCAAGCAATAGTGCAAGCAGTATCAAAGGCTTGAAATTTGCTTAGTTTTGAAGTTTTAGCATATGAGTGATGAGGAAATCTTGTAGTCTGAGAATTAGGTACGTGGTTCATTTTTAAAATTATTTACGTTCATGCGTAACTGTGAAGAAAAGTATTTTTATAAAATAAAAGAGTACTTAGGATGGCACACAGTTTTTCATACTAAATGAGTGACAATCAGCTATTCAGAAACTGTAAGCTAGTGTTTCCTAAAATGCTGTAATTTGAATTAAGGTCTGGTTGGAAGAATATGAGCTTACACAATGTGGGCTCTGTGTCGAATACTTTTTTTTTTTTCTTCATCTTTTTTTTAAGGTGAAGGTTCATGGATTTAGCATTCTCTGAGTATTTGCAGTGTACCAAATGCTGGAGAACAATAAACGGAGAAAAACAGAACTGAAGAATAAGAATAGAGGAGAAAATGTGAAAGTGCCTAGCTAAATACGATAAACGCTTGTCAAAGCATTCTGATAAGGCCTTTGCTTTGGCAAATAAAGATGAGAGAACATCAGGGGAAGCAGAATTGATATGAGCTTTGTGCTGCAAACACACAGTGCACCAATTTTGGGTGTGCTGTAAAGTTATGACTTGTCTAGAAATCTGGAGCAAGTGTGTTGGAAAGATGAGATCATTTGTCATATCCCAGAATACAGCAAGCCTGGTAGCCATTGGGTTTGCTGACCTTAGGTGACTCAAATTTTGGAATGGCTTTTTTGAAGTGTTGAAACCATTCTGCTCCTGTTTTATTCTTACACTATTCAGATTGGCGTGATGTTTTAGCATCTTGCAGTATACTGTCACATGAGTAACAGTTGTCCTTTGGGTTAATCCTCCTGTTCATCCTGAGTTTATGTATGTAAGTGGATGTGCAATGCAATCCTTGGTTTCAGTAGATTTGTCTTTTTGATTTAAAGATACATTGAATGAGATTTTTATTATAAAAAATAAGTTTGATATGCACTTTGTTCTTAATGGAGGTAAGGTTTGAATTTTTTTCACCAGGGAAAGGTTTTGTCAGAAAAAACAGAGGAACTGGGAATTCTTGAACCTTGTTTCCCATTGCTCTGCATGTATGTGATTATTTGTGTTGGTACGTGTGTAAAATGAGGTGGATAGCATTATGTGCCAGTGTTTTGTACCCTGTTGCTTAGCTACTCCAAGTAGAGGTTAGGTACTGCTGCTTTCTAATGAATCACGCTGTGATTTTGAACAGATGACCATCGTTTTACCCTGGTGACGAGAATACCAGGACTGATGACTAGGTTTTTTAGCAAACTGGTAAATGAGCAGTTATATAATTTCTAAGAATGAATTTAAAGTTGTCAGACTTGAAAGCCTCAGGTTAGTTTCTGCTGCTCATGTTTGTTTATGTGCTTAAACTGCTTTGGGGACCAGAGCTTTAGAATTTTTAAATTCTGACTATTTGCCTCATTATCTTTTTTTCCTGTTTGCCCCAAAACTATTGATAAAGACACCGAATCCTAATTATGACCTTCTAATCTATAGTAGTGCTTCTTTAAAAACTTGACTGACAGAAGAACATGGTAAGCCGCTGTTTAGATGCGACCATGTAATACTGTTGTATTGGCAAGAGCACATCAGGTGGGTGGAGAAGATTGAGTGTTTTCTGCTTTGCCTGATGTTTATGACAAAATACTAAAATGACACTTTAGTATTCCATTCATTTTCTTCCAAGTGCATTCTATGTAGTCTAAAAACATTGCATGTATGTTGATACTGTCTATTTTCCTAACCTCTTTGTTTAACAGAAAATCATTAATCATACCTATTATTTCAGTTGAATGAGTTAAGGAAGACTACTAAATGGAGGGAGGAAACTCAGGCTACTAAATACTACTTCTACCTACTTATCTAGATCTAGTTGTCTTTATTTTTAGAAATGTTTACTTATGTGAGTGGGGTTGACTCCTCTGTCTAGGAGTTTTTATTTATTTTTCCAGTCTGGTTTTCCTATTACAATTGCTTGCCTTCAGTGTTAGAACATGCTGTTTTCCCACTGCCTATAGGCCAATTGAGCAAATAGTTCCAGTACCAGATAGTCAGACTGCATCCGAAAGAGTTTCTGAATTATGGGAAAGTAGATGTGACAAGGAGGAAAAGTGTGAGCTGAATGGCAGCAAACGTTGTAGTGGTATGAAATATCTTGCATCAGCAAGTCTAATTTTTTTTAAGGGAGCTTTCAGAGAGAGAGATGAAAACAGTTTTACTTTTATCTGTTCTGTGTATTACTAGTGGCTATTTGACTGTGAAAATTACTTTGTGTTACTGATATGTTTCTCAGGTTTGCTGGTTGCTCTGTTACTTTTGACTGCATTCTAAATGAATTCAAGGAGTACTGGGAGAGCATAGTGCCTTTTGTGGTCATAAACATATGAAGCAATAATTTAAAATCATAATAAACATATCTTCCTGCTTGACGGTGCTCAGAAGCACACACTCACTTAATCCAGTTCCCAGAATTAGTTACTTAATAGTCAGCTTGACCTTTGTGGTAAGTTGTGATAGGACTGTTCCCATATGTATTACTAAGTCAGAGAAGGTAAAAAGAAGTATTAATGAAGTTGTAAATGTAAAAGGTGCTGGAGAGAATTTACAAGCTTTTGAGGACGTATCACTGATTTATGGAATTACTAAAATGTAGTAGGTGCCAAATGTATGGGAGCATTGTCCAAATTTTTGAAAACCATTTCTTCATTGAGATCAAGATAGTATGAGACCTTAGTGTTACCTGTTTGTCATGTAGCTCCGCTCCATATGTGTGTTTAATATTGAGTTGCAGTGTTGTCTAAGTGTTGGTATGTACAAAAGTATGTGAAAATGCAAGCTTCAAATTATACAAATTTTAATTATACTTGAAGAATTCCCAATGCTGTATTTAATTTGTGTATTGTAGTTCAGTCTTTTTAACTTGGGAACTGCTGCACAGCTATTCTGGTCACTCAGCATTTCTTTTTAGAGCTGTAGGTCAGCAAGAGAACTTCTAACGCTCTATTATAGCAGAGATAGTGGAATTATGCTTCATTGTAGTGACCAACATCAATCATATGCAGCTAATATTATGACCCTAGGAAGAGCCATTCTTACTGTAATCCTTAGACTTTATGATAATGTGTCAGAATGGGAACAAAATATTACAATGCTTAAACTGCAGAAGGATTCATCTTCATATAAACACAGATGTAGAACGACCTGTGAGGCTATTTTTAAATGCAATACACTTCAGATTGTAAAAATTAGAGGTTGGTTATTCTAATCTTACATAATAGTGCTGCTAAACATAAACTACAGTTTCATGTACACTGCCTCAGAGCAGTGTAGTTGGACCATTTATATGATGTTCTCTATTTCCGTAAAAGTGGTGTCAGGAGAAGTATTGAGATACCAGCTTGTTTATGTCACAGAGCTGACATGGAAAGGGGACAATCAGGGACTGACTTCTATCTTAAGTAAAATCAAAAGCGGCTAGACAACATAAGGTTTAAAAATCCAACTTCAGTTCATAGTATCTATAAATGTTCTGTGAATGTTAATCATTAATTGTTCCTTTCCATTGAACTGATCAAGCTACTAAGAAACTTAAGCTTCTAACTTACCTTAGTCCATGACTGCTATAGTCCCTGGGACAGGTCTAATGAATTTCCCTTGAATTCGTTTTTCTCAGACTTAACAGTGAGAGGATAAGGAGATCTGCACACTGCAAACTGAAGGAGGAGAAATATCTGCTATAAACTTTGAGAAGGCTTGCTATGAGATTGCTGTTGTAAAAGTCCTAAGGAGCTCCTGCTTTGTAACACAGCCTGCTAAATAGAGAGTTTCAGTCTCTTTGCCTTGTGTTTAGGTCTGATAAGCAAATGTTAACAGTCCCACTCCCAAGCTCCATTTTAAAGCAAGGAGAATAACATTTGCAGACTGCATTTGTGATTGTTACTATTAGATTTGTGCACTACTGGATTATCTGGAAGTATAAACTAGGTTTAGATCTGTCTTTTTGCCAGATTGAACCAAGCTTATGATTTATTCTGGTGAACTACGGGAGGAGAAGTGATACCTGATCTAGCACAAAGTCTGTTGGGATGAAGTTACCCCAACAACTCTTTTGAACATGTCTGAACTACCAGAATGGCTTTAAGTAAGCACTTCTGTTATTGGTTTGATCCATTCAGGCCATCCTAAAATTCAGTATCGTGAATTTTCCACACACAGAGAATGTGTGTGGAAAATTAGAACATGGAGAGGTTGTTGAGGAAGGAAGGAAATAAAAGATGTGCTACTTGAAGAAAAAGGTTCTAGTCTAAGAAAGAAGTGTTTTCAAAAGTCAAAACAAGCCCTTGAGGTTTCTCTGATGTTCAAATTTAATCACAAGGTAAGAACTGAGGAGCAGTGCTTTCTAACTTCAGATACTGTTAGCAGCAGTGGAGCGCCTCGATTTGAAGAAAGTGTGCACATCACGGATGTGTTAGCATCCTCAAGGCAGTTTGTTGTTAGGTACAAACTAGTAAAGCTCTGCAAACTTTCTGAGTTATCACCATTGCCTATTACAAACTCTGCAACAGACAAATCTGCATTTATGCTTAAGTTTTAATAAACGTTTTAGTCTCTTAAGATTTCTTACAGCAGAGGCATTGATTAAGGATTGATGAGAGGGAGGCAGCTGGAACATGGTATTTTTTTTCTGGATCTTGAGCACTCAGCTGCAAGTTTTTTTCCATCTTTTTCATTCTTGGGCTCAGTGCCTGTGATACTGTTGTGGATTAACCTCAGGAGGCAGGTAAACCCCACAGCCACTCACTCGTTCCCCCTGGTAGGATAGGGGAGAGAATCAGAAGAGTAAAAGTGGGAAAACTCGTGGGTTGAGATAACAACAGTTTAATAGGTACAGCAAAAGCCACACACACAACCTACACAGACAAATAAGGAATTAATTCACTACTTCCCATCAGCAGGCAAGTGTTCAGCCATCTCCAGGAAAACAGGGCTCCATCACATGTAATGACTACTTGGGAAGACAAACACTCTTAACTCCGAACGTCACCCCCTTCCTTCTGCTTCCCTCGGCTTTACATGCTGAGCATAACATCACATGGTATGGAATATTCCTTGGGTCAGTTAGGGTCAGCTGTCCTGGCTGTGTATTGCCCCCAGCTCCTTGTGCACCCCATGCCTCCTCACTGGCAGGGCAGTATGAGAAGCAGAAAAGGCCTTGATGCTGTGTCAACACTGCTCAGCAACTGTTAAAGCATCAGTGTGTTGTCAACGCTTGTTTTTGTCACGAATTAAAAACATAGCACCTATGCTACTATGAAGAAAATTAACTCTGTCCCAGCCAAAACCAGTATAGATCCTTAGAAGATCCAAGTAAACACACTGCCTATTGACTGTTGTAGCAAGATCCTGAATTAGACTTTCCGTCATAAATACATGGGTGTTTTCCTTGGGTGTTTTCCTGCTTGCTTTTTTTTTTTTTTTCTTCCCCTCAGAAACTGGACAGGACTTGGATAAGTTATAAGTACCTGAAGTTATGTGATTGGATCAGAATCCTAGTTATTTACTTATTCTTTGAAACTTCATGTTCTGTTTACTTCGTGGTTCTTGAGCAATTGAGCACTTGAGTATTGTGTCATCAGTATGGATGTCTCTACCTGAGTCATCAGATGGCCCATAATACCAGATATGGAAAGTATAAACTGCTTTACTAAGGTTGCATTAAGGGGTGTTTATCTTTTAATGTTGGTCTGTGTATTGTTATCTCCTTGAACACTGTACCTCACCATTCCCCTTGTTCCTTCTCCCTTTCCTCTTTCCTCTGCCTCTCCCTGCCCCACAGAAACATCTCTGTATGTTGCCCACTGCAGTAAGTGCTGAAGCATACCTTAGTTGATGCCCAACAGATACATGTGCACATGCATATTTACCTTGTTTGCCCTGTGAGCTTCTCCAGAGAACAGAGCAGTTCTCAGTGAGAGGCAGCTCCTCAGTAGCATTATTTGAGCGAGTACTGCCTGTAGCCCTGCATTATTGCTCTGGTTGTCTAAGTGGGTGCCAGTTCAGAGCATAATTGTCTGAGACCTTAGTTGGCGGCACTAATCTGAAAGACCTTCTGTGTGCTAGAGTATCAAGGTTAGCACTGGGTAGTTGATATGTTCTGATGTGTGTATAGAAACTATGGTAAGCTAAGTGAATGATTACATATTATGTGGCGTAGAGATGTGATCTGTGGAGCCTCAAAGGTCCATGGGCTTCAAGCTGGAAACTGCCAGCCTAGCAAATAGGGCAGTCTTTTAGAGCCCAGGACGTCTGTTCCTACATGGATCACTGACCTGTTGAATTGACCTCGAGTGAGTCATTTTACCTTTCTACAGCTCAGTTTCTCAATCAATACACCAAATATTCCATACCTGATACGTAAAACCTTTGGGGATGTAATTATGAAAAACAATAGGTAAGACGTAAAGTTGTAGGATATGCGAAACCAATTAAGGTAAAAATGTAACAGAATTATAACTTTTATGTTTTAATCTAGAAAAAAAAACAGAGAACCAAGTTTAATTTAACTGCAAAATGGCCTCAGATCTGAACTATGCTGCCATATGATAACATAGTGTCCTGATGCAGGTATCTTACTGATCTGCAGTGTCAGCCAAAGAGCCAGCTTAGGGTTTGCATTGCAAAAGATCCAGTACAGTGGGAAGCGGCTGGCTGTTCACACCTTGTACTCAGATCTGGCAGTCTGTGACAGTAACTCTGGAATAGCTTTCCTGTTGTTTCTCTCTGCAGAATTTCTTTTTAAGTACCTGGATTCATCCAGGCAATTCTGCATGGTCTTGTCCTGGGTGATTGGTATGCACAGTTCATATGCTGATACAGGTTGAACTTACACTGAGCTGCAAACAAAGGGGCTCAGCCCGAAAATTTTGTTCTAAGCTAAAATTAGTGATCAAAAACTCATGTCTCGGGGAAAAAAAAAAAAAACCAAACAAAAAACCCCAAAAAACAAACAAACATCCTACCAAATCAAAACAGCTCTAGAACAATACTAACCTTCGTGATTTGAATTCAGAATGGGAACTTTTTTTTTTTATGTGTATGGAATTGGCTGATTTTTAGGAAAAGCTGTAAGCTACAGATTCAGACTGTTGTCCAGCTGGAGTTCAGATCTAAGGGGTACCTAGAGCAGTGGAATTAGAAAGGGGAATTATCAGGTGAGGGGAGGAGCAGGAGGAGGAGTTAGCTGGGAGGAGAAGGTTCCAACCTTAACATTTTCGTCTTTAAAAATTGCAGCTGAATATATCAAATGAATATATCTCATTCATCTCAGTGCTCTTCAGCCTGGTTTTGACAAATTGCTGACTGAAATCTAAGAACACTTTCAAAATGCTACTTTTTTTTTTGTTGCATGTGTTATTTTTAAACAGAAGTATTTCCATATTTTGAAAGATTATTTGGGTGCTTTCGACTGTTTTGAATTTTAATGGACTAGCTATCTATCTACTTTTAAACATGAGTAAAAATAAATGTGTTGGGTTTTGTTTGTGAAAAGTCTTTCACGGTCTTTGTAGAGCATAAACAATATGTTGAAAGATCTGGACAAGGAGATGAAATATTACTTCTAACTTCTAATAATTCAGGTTTAATATGGTTCAAGTAGGGATGATTTTTTTGAGATATTACTGTCCATAAAAAATTAACATGTTTTCCACTGTTAGCGTTTGAAGCGTTATCAGCTTCCTTCTGGCAGATGACACACTGCTTTAAGTTTCAAATACCTACTAATTCATGCAGCACTTAAAAGCAAGTGTTCTAAACAGGTGCTACCTGATATAACTTATTTTGATTTTGACTTGATGAGCCTGAGACTGGGATATTATTTGCATATATTTCTCCTTTTTCCATATCTTGGATATTGGAACCACCAGGTTTTGCAAGAATTTTATGCTCAAGATAGTATTTTAAAAATTAAATTTGCCCTAGGCATTGTGGAGGTTTTAATCATAAAACTGGGCATCTTGAATAGATTCTCATTTAGCAATTGTGTCACGGTGCTTTTAGTGAAATATTTTTCTGTTCACTTAAAATACTTTCTTCTTGGTAAAATATACTAGGCTATTTCAGTTAACTTGTATTAAACTGATGCAAGTCAGAACAAAATTTGGTCTGTGATCTTGCCTGCATTTAGAAATATGCAAGCCAAAAATCTGCTGGTGAGAAGGATATCTGCCTTGGAATTACATACTGCTACAGCCAGAGCTCTTCGGATAGAACATTCCACTTTCCTTCACAAAAGATTTTGGCCTTTTTAAAATCCATTCAGCTGGAAATTATGAAGCTTGAGGTTTGTCTTGACCTATTTATTTGCTAGTAAACAAAATTCAAAACATTATAATACTGAGCTATAAACTTTGATTGGCACTTCACCATCATTCACACTTGAAGGATAGTAGTTAATTTTTTTTGTCCTGCCACTGTTATTTCTAAAAATCTGTGTGATGACTTGATAGGTACCTCCAGGAGCTTTTTACTGGTACTACGTGGCTTTATTCAGAAAAACCTAAGAGGCAAATCTGCAAAAATAGATTTTTGAGCTTAAAATCTCATTTTAACAAATTGATCTGTATCTACAGTTTACATACCAACTTTTCAGTGTATGGCAGGAACTTTTCTCAACTAAGAGCATCCAGTCTTGTCTTGAAAAATGGTCTCTTCAATTCCTGAAGAAATACACTCAGATATTCGCATGTCAGACGCTCCAGTTTGGCAGAGGAGGCAGTTGATCTGTGTTATGCTTTGGGACTAGCAAGTTTCTCAAGAATTATTACTGTAATCAACCATCAGAGTGATGAGGCCAACAAATAACATAAAGCTAACTAAAGTACAAAGAAAAATGTTGCGTTGCCAAACATCAGGAGTGTTTGGCTACAATTTCAGGATCAAAGGAAAGCTACATAAATTTTCAGAACTGTTTCCTGTGGGTGCTAATCACTTCTGAAAAATCAATTCACTCCATTATAGTTGTGTAAATGAAACTTAAGATATATAAGATATCTGACCTGTAATTTGTTGCTCACTGGTAACGCAGAAGCTTTGCAGTGATAGAAATATAGACTGTGCTTCTGCTGAAGTTAGTAATAGAATTCTCTCTGAATTTAGGATCAGACATAATTTTCAAGGAATGACTGAAATCAGAAATAATATGTA
Organism: Ardeotis arabs; assembly: GCA_011801015.1. NCBI lineage: Eukaryota > Metazoa > Chordata > Aves > Otidiformes > Otididae > Ardeotis > Ardeotis arabs. Next base: position 7,386 of record JAAGAY010134055.1, on the reverse strand, counting down.
TTCAAAGCCAGAAAGGGCAGCTGTGATGTTTAAAAATTTTAATAAATAAATAATAAATAAAATCAAAACTATGTTTAGAGGGACCAATCAGGCTCATTTTGTTCTTTGCCAAAAGTAGCTGTCGCCAACAATGTTCCTCCAACGGTGATTAGTTAGGATGGTTTTTTTAAATGGCAAATAGAGAGGATGCTGCATATGAATCCAGTGAAAATGAGAGGGCTGAGTGTTTTTCTCAAATGAAAAGAGAAATTATGATTCCAAATAACAACTCAAAGTGACGGTGCTGAGTAGCAAAGGGGCTCACTTGGATCTTGCAATATGCTGTGCGCATGAAGAAAACATAGATATAAATCACCTGAAATGGGTACTTTAAGTGATAGAAAGACTAAAAGATTGAAACTAAGCTAATTAAGTAGAAAACCAGGATGCTAGTCAGATTATAGAATTGGAATCTTTTATGTTGTTATATGATGTATGAAAGAAGAATCGAACTGCACAGGACTCTGAACACAGACAGCAGCTGAAGAATTATTTTTAGTACTTTAGACAACTCTATAATCAGCCTGAAACTTCTGAAAGATGAACAAAAATCATATCTATTTGTACAAGTGCATTTTAAAAATTATAACATAAAAGATGAGAGGAGGAATAAACAGGGTTGCAAGGCACACTTTAGACATGACTGAGTTAGTGGCTGTTAGTATAGTTTAGTATTGTAGCCATGACCAAGCTTTTCTTGTATGCAGAAGTCTTAATTGTCACTTCCTTATAGGAGATTGTAAACTCTAAAGATTAGGGGAGTGACACTAAGGCTCACATGTAGATTCAATCCTCATTTTTAACTTTATGGAAATGAAAGTAAAGCATTCTTCAGGAAGAGTGGGACGTGTTTCTATTTCAGTATTTCTCTCATTGTCTTGAATGAAGTAGAAAACATTTGGATGGCTTTAGTGTCCTTTAGACATTATATAAAAAAATCTCTGCCGTTAGGACGTAGGAAAAAAAAAATGTTCATTTGTAACTAAAAAAAAAAACTTTTTCAAAATGTAATAATTTATATTTTAATAATGCATAGTGTATGCATTAAATCTTTCAAATGATTGCACATCACCTGTACTGAGAGCGATGAAGCTAGCATAATGCTATCAAAACTGCACATCTTACTTGCTGATAGATCTCTGTAGTCCCCAGAGGAAATAACCTGCGTAACTGAATGACCTTACGGAAGGGGAGTCAGGAAACCCCCAAGGTCCTTGCAGATATCAATAAGTGAGAGATGGCAATGACTGGTAGATGAACATTTCTCATAACGTAACCACTCTCTCTGATGAATCAGTCCTGACTCTCAAGGAACACCTACAAAGCACCTTTAAAAGATAAGCCTCAATATTAAAATCATTATTCTGTTAAAAGGTAAAAATTATAGACTTGTTAGAGATGCTGGTTTTATAGATATGAGAATTTTTGTAACCTCTCTTCTCTCACCTCAGTAATAAGTCTACATTTTTTTGGGAGATGAGTTACTTCGTTTTAACAAATCGAGCTGTGTCTCCTTTTTTAGCAAGCCTTCCTATATTAGATAGGTGCCACTTTTTTTTTTTTTTCAGGTGGCTTGATTAACACATCAGTTAAACTCAGAGCAGCTTAGCTTTGAAGGTTGCTGCTTCTATCTGAGATGTGAAGAAGTGCTTGATGTGCCTGAGGGTGTGTCTATTCCTACATGTAGCAGCTGATGTAATAACAGGTATCACGTCCCACCAGAAGCTTCGCCTCACTATTCAGGTAACCGAACAAGAAAATGACTGAGCCTTCTTTGTGTGTGTGAAATGCTGGCAATTGTGTAATTTGTTCTCCTAATATTTCTTAAAATTGTGCATTTGAAGTCCAGCTTAGAATATATAAATATGCAGTCAGATCCAGATATCTATATTATTATTAAAAGTACTTGTGGTAGAGCTTATTGTTAAGCTGTATTGCTTAACAGTAATAATTAGAAGACATAATGAAAAGCAGAGTAAGTAAACAGTAAGCTCTGGCTTTCCTAATGAAGGTAAAGTCCAGTTGCATCCCTTTGGACTTTGTGCCTACAGAATAGGCCTTTGTAAGTGAAGGTACTTCTGCTGTGTAGGTGCAGCAAATTCACCTGAACCTAAAAACCAGACCAAACCCTTACATGGTGAAGAGTACATAACATACCCTGGATGCCTGCTCCAATTTGGAAGCTGTTTAGAGGCGGGACACGAAGGTGACTGTGCCAGGGTGCCAGGATGGAGATAGTCACGCGGACAGATCCTCGGCTAACAGTAAATGCACAGTGGGCCACAGAAAGAGTGGACATTGTGCTGTTATGTTAAGGCAAGGTCTGCTGCTGTATCCATCCTGTATCAGTTGATTATACCTTTTTCTGCTCTAATACTTTCAAATCAGAGCATAGTTGGTTTTAGGTAGGCACAGAGTATTTTATCATTGCATACTTTACTATTTTATTAGGAAACATTATTTAAATAAGGACAATGGCTATTGACTTCTCTGAGACGTTTTAGTAAAAGTGACTTATAGTCTTTTACATTTTGCATCACATACTGACTTGTGTTGAGATTGCAGCTAATCATTAGTTAACCAATGTGTTCAGTTGATTATTGTCCCATTACACCATATCCATAGACTTTCAACATCCAGGTATCAGAACAGGAGGCAGCCTGAGGAGCATACTAAAATGTGTTGAAAGCCTGCAAGGGAAAATTAGATCAAGATGTACCAAAAAAATCCCTGAATTCTTTATGAAGAAAAATTCTTTATTAAAATAAATTATTGAGTCATTGCTATCTTAGAAGCAGCTATTCTAAGGGTAATTTACAAATGGGGTAAAAGGAGGCCTGCTTCTCTCACTACTGTTCTCTTTTCTTCCTTGTATGGGCTGAGAGACCAACAATGGTTCATTGAATTTATGTGCTCTGTATAGATTTCTAGATGCATCTTGGAGCCTTATTAATAATATTAATGCTCAGAACACACATATTAATTTTGTACGTGAACTTCAGTATTATAGTGTTTTCTTATGAATTTGTTTGTCTTTTCAGGAAAGATTTGGTTTGAGTTTCTTATCTAAATAGATCATCTATGACTTTTATCAGTGCACTGAGCTGTTACTTTTGTTACTGTTACAACTTCCCCATCATCTTTGCTGCTTCAGTGTTTTGCTGAGTAACTTGCATCCGCTGTTGTGAGTTATGTTATGATCAAAATTCATTTGATTAATCTTAAACTAGTACTATATTAAGTCTTGACACGTTGTAAACACATAGTTGTAACTATATTCATACAGCATAATATACTTAATCTTTCTTTTCACACTGAAGAGTATAATGCATTTCTTTACTTAGCATTTGGATCAACCAGGCAATGTGAATTTTTCCCTTCTTGTTTGGTTTTCTTGGCTGTGTTTCCCCTTTTCCATTTTCATAGGACCTCGAAACATATAAACCATTTTTGCCCATAATGTGATTGTGTATTTATAGAAAGTGCAACTTGACTTTAAAAGCTAAGAGTGGAGCAATTGCCCACAAAATCATATTAAGCTGGAGTCTATGATATAAAACACATGCAATGTGAGAGATGGAGGAGTGGAGCATACTGTGCTATTCATGCCTTCCTAATAGCATTCTCGTTTGTTGTTGAAGCACTATTTACACATTTTATGCAACTGAAATGCAGTTGTTTAAAGAAGTAAAAACATTAAATTCAAGTCTGCAGATCACACCAAGTTGGGCAGGAGGGTAGGATGCTCTGCTCGAGGTTAGGATGGCTCTGCAGAGGGATCTGGACAGGCTGGATTGATGGGCTGAGGTCAATTGTATGAGGTTTAACAAGGCCAAGTGCTGGGTTCTGCACTTGGGTCACAATGACCCCATGCGAAGGAACCTGGGGGTGGTGGTTGACAGCCGGCTGAACATGAGCGAGCAGTGTGCCCAGGTGGCCAAGAAGGCCAGCAGCATCCTGGCTTGTATCAGGAACAGTGTGGCCAAGCAGGAGTAGGGAAGTGATCGTACCCCTGCACTTGACACTGATGTACGGTGAAAAAGCTCTGGTGCGAGAATGAAAGGGAGTGATCGTACTTCTTCATTTTGTCTTTTGAACTCCTGATGAGTTGTGATGATCTATATACACCAAAGGAATCCTTTTCCAGTTACTGGATGAAGAGTTTGTTTTATTTTAAAAGTAAATACCTAAAAAGTTCCTTCCTCCATTGCACCAGTAGGCTTTCAGACCTTCTAGTTTTACCAGTAATTTCACATTATTTTGTTGCTCTAGACTTCAAATAAACCGCAATGTTTTAAATACATCTATATCTCTTGACGTTCTAGCAGTAGGAAAACTAGCTGAAATCACTAAACCGCTTTGACTTTGGAAACTATTCACCAAGTATGCATAATAGTTGTTATCCATCCTGTTTTGTAACAGTGCCAGAACAAGTTCCTTTGAAATGCATGAGATGGAAACCCCATTCTCTTGAAAAGGAAGCACCTTTCACTTTGCTGGGTTGTCTCAGGCCGGGGGGTATATTATCCTCCTAATGCACTTGCATAACTCCCATTAACATTGATGGAAATTACATGGGCTCACTGTGAGGTGCATATACCCTTTTGTTGAAACCAGCGATCTATTGCGACAGATTTTCCAGTGATGTTAAATCGAATTTAGATTGCTATACTAATGTCACTAATACTAGTTTTAGTATCTTTGTTGCTTGTTTATGTTAATGAAACCCCACAATGTAGCTTTATATTAGGTCATGTGTTTCTTATAGTGGAAAATCCCATTTACAGTGCTCTAGAAAAATTGTTTTAAACAGGGAGCTTGTCCACTTTCTTCTCCAATGTAAAATGTGGACCACTGTGTGGCAAATTTTGTTTTTTTTCTTTTGGCTTGGTAGTTACTGTTTGCAGTCCCTTTAGAGACCGTTCCTGGAGGTTGTGTATTGCAGATGGCAACCTGCTGGCCTGTGGTTAGCACAGAGGAATGCCGGGTTCCTGGTTCTGCGCCTGGCCTTGCTGCTGAAAGCCTGTTTGGCTCTGGGTGACTCAGCTGCCTTATCTGACACCAGTTCATGTCTAAAATCTGCAGAATCAGAACATTGTAGCTCACAGGTGTGTTGTAAGAAATTAATTGTCTGTAGATTGTTTTATTGTGAGATGAAAGTCGCTAGCAAAAGGTCAAATGTTATCTCGGAAAGCAATGTAACAATTTTATCAAAATGTGAGCAAGATGTAGCTCCTGTTTTACACACAGCTTTTGTATTCGTGTATCTGGCTGTTAGGGAGCAGTTTATTTATACCAATACAGTTAGACTGTTGCAGCCCCTAGTGTGGACGCAGTTGTACTGACATGAAGTGCTTCACTTGCATTGTTTATTCCTGTCCATGCAGGAGCACACTTGGTACCTCAGTAGTGACATAACTGTGTCTGGGGGGATCGTGCCATCTCATTTTTGCTGATTTAGGGTCACATCTATGTGTAGCAAAGAATTCAGCCAACAATGAAAAAAGGTTCCAGGTGATTAGCCTTCTCCAGCAAAGTCTGAATTAGCTGGACTTGTTTGTTTTAAAGCAAAATTCAAATAAATCATAGATGGAACAGAAGTAATTTTTTACATATATCTTGCATTGCTTTTCAAAATATTTACGTCTAGAACTTTATAGTTCTTTCTGGAAGTCTTTTCTGCTCTGGCTTTTTTTCCTTAAAACTAGTAATTTTCCTATAGCATTTTCAGGAACCATCATATTTCTTTGCTGGTTCTGTAGCTATGTAAAGTGTGTATTTTGACTTGAGTAGGGAAATGAGAGCATCTTCTTTTTCTAATCTGTTTCTTACTCCTTTTTCATTGGTTGTTGTTCTTACACAGGAAAACTATATCTTGTCCATTTCAACCACATAAACCATTTTCACCATAGCATCATTTTATGATAAAAATAGTGGCATTTTTAGGTATTTTTATTCTCAGATGTATGTTTTGTAATGCATATTTTTAAGATACAGGTTCAAAATAATGACATAGAGATACATTGGAATTGGTGATCTGCGGCCTCCTCTGTGCACAGTTTAGTGTTAGATGTAATAATAAGAGTTAGGAAGTTCTGAGGTAACCTGTGTTGAATGTGTGATGCTATCAGAAAGGGAATGCTGGAAGATAGTGTCATACTTGAATATTTTTTAACATATTAATGTACCAGTATATTTAAAAGATATGTGTTTGAAAACATCCTTAATGAATCCAATGGAGATAATACATTTTTAAAGATGTATCCAAACACTATTAAATTCCAGGAGTAGACTGTAACTGGTTGCAAGTTGTGTAGACAACACTTGCTGTAAACGTAGTAGCTACCTCAAAGAGCTTGATTAAGCTTTTCTTAATTACTAAGGAATATTGGGTCCTTTAATTTCAGCTGCAGAAGAGGAATAGGCCTGTTACCAGCACGTTAAGAAGTCCTCAGGCTCTCCCTCCACAGGTGTCTGGGCGCAGAGCCCCAAGCCCCCCAGCCCCTCGCTTAGGAGGGGGCATCGGCAGCGAGGGGACTGACTGAGCTGGGCAAGCGCTGGCGGTCGGGGACAAGAAGAGTGTAAAATGCCATGGGCAGGTACTGGGCTCCCCCCACCCCTCAGTGGACTGTCCCCTGTGCTTATAAAGGCTTTGTGCGCCCAGCGGCAGCCCGGCAGCCCTTCCCCGGGGAGGGGGCTCTCTCGGCGGCCTCCCCGGGATGCGGAGCCGCGGCCCCGCCGCCTCCTGCCCGTGAGCTGAGCCGCAGCCCGCGCTGCTGCCGCCGAACTCCGCACCGGCCGGGGGCTGGTGGAACAGGTTTCCTCCTTGCGCGCCGCCGGGGCGTTGCGTCAGTCCTGGGAGGAGGATCCTCGAGGTAAATGAACTTTTTAAACGGGAGAAGAAGGGAGAGGAGGGGCAGCACCCGCCCGAGCGCTTCCTCTAAACGCTGGCTCGGGAAACGGGCTTCGGCCGCGGCCGGAGGATGCGCTTCCACGCCCCACCGGGCGCCGGGCCCCGCGGGCGGGCAGTGAGGGCACCGGCTCCGGCGCGGCAGGGCTGAGCGCCAGCTCCGCGGGTGAGTCTGGAAGGGAAGGGGCGTCCGGAGCCCTCCCTGCCGCCCGCCTCGCCAGCTGGGGACGGCGGGGAGCCCGCGAGCGGCTGGGCGGCGGTGCCTTCGCATCTGGGGCTGCCGGAGGCCGGGCCGTAGCGGGGAGCCTGGGCGGAGGAGGGTCTGATGCAGCAGGCGGCGAGCAGGTCTGGCCGCGCTCCTGCTGCATAGGTAACGGGCGGGGCTGGAAGTTGAGCGAGGTGTGAGGAGAAAGGGGGCTTGGGGCTGGGAGGGCAGG